>JAKSYS010000011.1:0-293726 GCA_022925895.1 Fragilaria crotonensis
AGTATAAATTAATCTTGATAGACACTGCACAAGTATTAGGAATACAGTACTAGTACCAGGTACTACCATAAAAGACACACAGAGAGAGCTTGGGGTTAGTGGTTAGTGCAAGTGGGTATGAAATGAAGGCAAGGGCCGCGCCCGTTTTTTGAACCAATTTTTGAACTCGTTGCAGGGTCACATTGATGTTGATGAACAATGAGAATAACGGCCAAATCACTGTTCCCCGAGTGAGAAGATGGGCGTGAATAGTGGCTATAGGCTCCTGTTCACATTGAAGGGCTCACCTTTGGCCGTTGGTGAATTCTTTGCTGATGCTGGGACACGAGTTGGCGCTGGAGTTTTCTTTCATGATTTTTTGACTTACCAATATGCAAAAGATATCCAGGCGGATGAGGCATTACTAAGTATGAAATCTGGACCGGCATTGCTGCGATTGCGGTTTCCTTTTCTGCGCAATCATTCCCTATCACGACATGCTCGGTAGAGGGACTGCGCAAAATCAATTTAATTGTCAGTCGTTGCCACAAGCAAAAGCTGCTGTCACTTCAAGCGTGGACGGGCCTTCTCAGCTGGCTGACGTTGCGGATACACCATGGTAAAGCTGAGTGCCCTAATTCGTGAAGGTCTCAAAAGGAGGAGTTGGATTTTAAATCGCTTTGACTTACCCCGATGCAATTTGTGGGTGCAACGCCACAAATGGACGTTAACGTTCACGCTATTGTGGAAAGGCGGCGTATGAGCGAGTCGCCCTCACACGTTGTCACATTTGACTGCGACACGACTTATGGTTGTATGGACGAACCGATCCACCAAGTTTGGAACGCATGATTCCAAGTACTACCTGCAGTCACAGTGTCACAGTACTGTGCCTCTTTCGCAGACGCCATTTCACATGGAGGAGTTGACTCATAGTCAAGTCATGAAGGAGCTACCATCATGTGCTTCTCCAATATGAGATACGAATCATAAAAAAAGAATGTCTCACCCATCGCGGACACGCAAGAAAGTCGCCAGGAAACCAACCCCTCTGAACGCCACACTCCAAACAATTCGAGAGGATGACGATCTGACCGCAGCTACCGCAACAATCAGCAGCAGCAGCACATTGCAGGATCCGAATGCGATGAGATCCAAGACGTCGACAAGTCAAAGACAAAGACAAGCAAAGGTCAGTTTGACATGGAAATCGCACCAATATTTGCAGTTGTGCCTTGTAAAGTCGATGTGTGTTGGAACAATACAAATCTTTCGAATCACTGACGACCATCATGTCAAACCAACAGAGCGTTCCCACCGGACCTCAAGTCTCCAGTGAGTTGACCATCTGCCACTCATCTACCACGTGTTGAAGTCAGTGTTTGCTTATAATGCGTTTTCTTGTTGGTTCAAAGTTCAAGTTGATTTCAAAGCCGCCTTTGAGACGCTCTGGAACGAAATCGGTCCGCGCACAAAGGAACTGGTGACGTTTCATCTCGGGCAGCTGTTGAAGTTCACGGATTCCGGACGATATGGAGAATTGGCATGGATTGAATTGTGTTTCAGCCCTGATCGTTGTCATCCTGAATCTGTGGCCCAGGCCACAAATGTGGCTCTCTTTTTGGCAATCCTGCGCGATGGTCCTATTGAAGTTCTACGAGCAATCAAGGCATTTGCGGACAAGGCGTCCAATGACAGTGGCGAGGATAGGACTGGGAGTGATTTGAGTCGCGAGAAGACAGTTCCTTCAGGACTCGGTGGAAGCGACTCCAACATCACAATGGGAGGTTCTGATGAGAGTACATCGGATGCCTCTATGCAAGATGCATCCATTTTGCTGCCAAACCAGCTGGCTCCGAAGACAAGAGTGTCGGGTAGAATCAATCGTCCAGATTATTAGTATCATTCTAAAAGAATTATCTAGTTGATGATTGTTTGCCTCTCAAGCTGAACAGTTGTTACGGTGCAAATCCGTGTCGATGATTGCAGAGAAACGCGTACGAAGCCATTGCTCGCTTCAAAATAAAACTGTTCGAAACTGCTGACTTGACAAAGGGCTTAGCGAACGAATGAATTCTCGCAACAAGAGACGTACCTATGACCATGAAATGTTTTGTCACAACTCCGCCGTATGTTCAAAATAACTGTTAGGATCACCAACCCTTTTTGTCCACAACCAGTCGAGCCAAAATTACACTTGTGACACAATGAATCAACTGACGACAAGCAACACTTCGAATCTGATCGGTTCGTCGATTCAAAACAAACGCAAACTCGTGCGCTTTCTCGATTGTTTCCAAGTAGGATGGATCCATCATGTGCATGCCATCGTCAACACAAACATCAGCCAAAAAGCCAATTTGCAGTTGTGTCAACTTAACGAATGCAAAAGATCCCTGGAATAACGAACGGGTTCAGCAGCAAATCACTCGACACGCAAGCCTGAGGGCAATTAAAAAGCTCTAGCCGATACCGCGACTGCACACGTCTCCTCTCCACAAGCTAAACGTCCGCCTCGACCTTGCCGGTACTTGCCGCCAGCTTATTTAACATGATACCGTAGGTCCGGTTTGTATCGAACACTGACAGTGAATCCAGTGAAACCTCGACTCGATGTCCCTGTTCAAAGTCGGATTTTGAATCCCATCATCGTTTTAGTGGTGACTACGGTGTCTACCGGTAGCGTTCTTCTTCAACTGCATATCGCGAAGTCGTTTATCGTTGTCAACATCATCAATCGCTCGAAAGTATGGTGAGTTGACAAAGAGACTTCCACAGGGGTCCAGCATGGCCTTTACATGTTACATTATACTCAAGCTTGTTGAAAACGAGAAAATAGATGCGATCACCGACGGCGAGTGTGTGACTCGATGCCAGAAGTCCTCTTTCGTCCTGTTGTCGAATGCGATAAACGACGCGCTTCCTATTTTTGGAAGCTTGGGTCGGACTTGTATGATGCGCTGCATTTCTCCAACAGTGGCGGCAGATCAATGGCACACCTCGTTGAACACCTCGTTCTCTGTTATCGACGAAACGAAGCCACTACAAGGACCAATGCGGTTCTGGCAGCGCTAGCTAGGCATCTGCGAGTTAAAATCATTCGTATGTTTTCAGCGTCAACGTCGGGATCATCGTCGACAAACAGCTCGCTTTGAATTTGAGAGAAGAGAGCGCGTAAGCGATGCACACACGGTACATTTTGGGAGTATCCTTGTTCGGGAGCAGACCTCGTATGCATACTGCATACAGTTGTACCTCTTGTAGGGTACTTCAGTACTACCATACACTGTCAACTAGCCACTATAGTTCAAATTTGCTGAAGGTCAGAGTGACTGACGATCTGACACTTCAAAGAGCGTTTAACCAGGGCCAAAAACAATATGTCATAAGATAGACAAATTAATACTCATGCCACATATAAAAACCGGATTACGTCACATCATCTTAATTTCAAATCTCAACTACTTAAATGTAATCCATGCATCCTCCTTACTCATGTACTTGTAACCTCCTCGTCCTACACCCAGGCTACACAAGGACTTGTACTCACAGTACCGTACATGATATTCAGTACCCAGTATAGGCATCCTTCATTCGTTTTTCTCTCTCTCTCTCTCTCAACTTCACAACTCCACACACAAACATGAATCCCATCAAACATCAAACCATCCGCCGCCAAAATCCATCCGACTGATCCCACCATTCCATGCTTCCACCGATCCCTCAAAAGTCAAACTCGAACATCCGCAAACACGACCCGTCTCCTGTGCCTTTTTCCTTGCTGCCTTCATCCATTCATTCTTTCACTTTAGCCGCTGTAGATTCACGAACAACAACCTGAAGCACACGCGATTTCTCCATCGTCGATGTAGATGTTGGGGGAAGAAGGGAGTGAGCAGAGGGATGACGGAATTGTCCCAGTCAACGAATTGTTGTTGAAATCCAACGTCGTCAACTGTGTCAACAGTCCAATCTCACTGGGAATTGAGGAAGTCAACGAATTGTAGGAGAAAGACAACAACGTCAACTGTGTCAAGAGTCCAATCTCACTGGGAATTGAGGAAGTCAACGAATTGTCGTAGAAAGACAACAACGTCAACTGTGTCAAGAGTCCAATCTCACTGGGAATTGAGGAAGTCAACGAATTGTAGGAGAAAGACAACAACGTCAACTGTGTCAAGAGTCCAATCTCACTGGGAATTGAGGAAGTCAACGAATTGCCGGAGAAAGACAACGACGTCAACTGTGTCAAGAGTCCAATCTCACTGGGAATTGAGGATGTCAACGAATTGCTGTAGAAAGACAACGCTGTCAACTGTGTCAAGAGTCCAATCTCACTGGGAATTGAGGAAGTCAACGAATTGCTGTCGAAATCCAACCACGTCAACTGTGGCAAGAGTCCAATCTCACTGGGAATTGAGGAAGTCAACGAATTGCCGGAGAAAGACAACGACGTCAACTGTGTCAAGAGTCCAATCTCACTGGGAATTGAGGATGTCAACGAATTGCTGTAGAAAGACAACGCTGTCAACTGTGTCAAGAGTCCAATCTCACTGGGAATTGAGGAAGTCAACGAATTGCTGAAGAAAGACAACCTCGTCAACTGTGTCAAGAGTCCAATCTCACTGGGAATTGAGGAAGTCAACGAATTGTAGGAGAAAGACAACAACGTCAACTGTGTCAAGAGTCCAATCTCACTGGGAATTGAGGAAGTCAACGAATTGTCGTAGAAAGACAACAACGTCAACTGTGTCAAGAGTCCAATCTCACTGGGAATTGAGGATGTCAACGAATTGCTGTAGAAAGACAACCACGTCAACTGTGTCAAGAGTCCAATCTCACTGGGAATGGTGGAACCAGTCGTTTTGTCGTTTGAATTAGTATCAGAGTCAAATACAAATGTCGATCGACACTTTGTCACATTTCGAATGGAAAGAAAGTTGCAGGCAATTCCAAACGGCGTCAAGGAGGAGATTGGATTCGAGGTGGTGGTGGGCCTTCTTGTAGTTGGTGACTGCGTGGGTAGCGCCGTGCTGATTGGTTTCGGAGTTGGCGATATGGGCGCAATTGGAACGAACGTGGGGGGCGGCCTTGTTGGATCGGGACTTGTGGGTGCCGTTGTTATTGGGGCCGTGGTTGGAGGCGCCGTTGTTGGAGGCGCCGTTGCTGGTTCGGAGGTGGAAGGCACGTCTTCAGATGGAACCAGAGCTGTGGGCGCGCCTGTAATTGGGACGGTGGGAGGGGATGTCAATGAAGAACTGCTAGATGCAGATGGCTGTCGAACGACGAGTACAACCACCACCACAACAAGACCGCACGCAAGCAAGACAAGACCCAAAGTAATCCATCGACGTTGGTACCATTTCGTTCTGACGTATTGGGCCTCCGCAACCAACACCGTTCCATCCTCGTTGCCATCTGGTACCCGTTGTGCTTCAACAGCATACACACCAATTCCAGCAGCTGCAGAGTTTGGCACTCCATCTTCCTGTTTGGATTCTTCAGTGGCAAACTCTCTGGCATTAGCATACGAACCAATTGGATACCTGATTGTCTGACTTGTGGCAGTGTTGCGAGCTGATCTTACGGGATATGCTCCAGGACCAACGTCGGAATTGCTTGCATAAACAACTGGAGGTCTTCCCATCGAGTCTACCATTCCAAACCCGGCGGCTGGCAATTGCATTCTTGGGTCAGTCGGTAGTGCATGCTCCAATTTCTTTGTATCACGGACATGATCATCAACCTTTGCTGCGGATGGCGATGACAACGAAGCGTAGGGAGAGGAACCAGAAGGAGCCGATGACGGCATGGCCGTGCTTGGCAAATCCGATGAGAATTCTTCAGCAAAGTCATGCTCCTGGATTCCTCCAGCACCTGAAGAATCCTTCGCGACGTTATCGGCACTGCCACGATTCTCCATCGGAAACAAGTGTTAAGTATTACTGGAATGAAATTGAGTGCACGTGAGTTGAAGCGTTGATGCGATTGGTCTCCAAGACCGACGAATCAGATCAACTCCGACAGACTACCGGTAGCTCTCCTACAGGATGATATGCATCACAAGGAAACACTCGTATTCTCGAGTCGTCCGTTCACGCGAGACGAAATGTCAATACAACAACGAGGAGGTCAAGAATAGCAACTGTTTGCGTTCTCAAACGTGTGCTGTAGTACATGTATACTCACAACCTCGTAGTTCTCAATGTATTAAATCGTAATGCAAAATGCACAATTAATAGGAATACACTAACAGAGAGAGCTTTGTGCGAGTGCGAGAAAGAATGGCAAGGGCATGCAGATTCATTTCACAAAAATGATCCGGAACATAATTGAATCGTACTGGTACATGAGAACGGGAGCGCTTCGTATGGGATACATGTGAACATGTGATACTATGCACTGCGATACCCTTAAAATCATCGTATCATTCTTCACATACTGCATACAGTTGTACCTCTTGTAGGGTACTACAGTACTACCATACCCACTGTCAACTACTCTATCATAGTAGCCACTCGCCAAGGGCCATCCGATAATGTTCATACAGCACTACATGTACTGTACAATGTATGATACAGTACACGTACAGCCTACTACGCATACATACCCCAGGACGTACTAGTCGTACTCTGCACTCGCCGTACCCAGTGGCACCTGCGACGGTATGATGGCTCTCCATCGTCTACTACTAGTGTCTACCCACCTGACGGGGTTAATTAACCCCATTTGGGGTTAATTAACCCCATTTGGGGTTAATTAACCCCGTTTTTGCTCATATCGGTAATCGTTCCTGTTATCTTGTACATCGTCCGTTGGGATCCAAACTTGCTGAGCGTTGTAAGAACTGTATGAAGGAGCATGGTTGAAACGGACAGTAGGCCAGTGTTGGTGGTTATTGAGTTATCAGAGTTGTTCTGCGCGAATTTTTTTTCCCTCCCAATTTTTTTGAAGTCGTGGGAATTCTCGACGATGATATTGATGCGTTCACAGCTCATTGATATCATCATTAACTGAAGTGAGAATGAGCAGCAACGATCCTCGTTACCAGGTGGGGGCATTAGTGCATGCAAAAGCCATGCATGTAACGGCTCTCATTGAGTGTCACCGACGCTACGGCAGCAACGCAAAAACGAAGCTTGTCAATGGTACGGTCACAGAGCTTAGAACGGTCCCATCATCTAACCAAAAGCGAACGGTGACTCTCATTACTGCCATCTACAGCCTTGGTGGGCAGTGCAGGAAGGTTGCTACCTTGAATTCACGGTCAGTCAACAAGGCTGGTCATGTTGCAGCCATCCCCGACGAGCGTAATGAACCCGTGACTGGACTCGGGACTGATGTATCGATTCCGATCAACATCGCAAATGAAACCTCCACCGCCAATGAAGCAAATGATGTTGATGGAACGCCCTCAAACATTGACATGCACACAGAAAGTGAGACAATTGTATCTGATGGTTTGCCTGTTGCTCCAGAAGGAGGCCCTCAGGATGTTACACAACACGTGCTGGACACCGATGATAATGCTCCTTCTCGGACCGCAGCAACTGCTCATGGTATAGAATGGGTCAGGGCATCAGTGAATGCATCACCATTGAATGGCAATTTCCCCAGGCGAATTTGGAGCATCCGTAATTCCGTTGGTGCATCTAAGGGTGCCAAAACTAAGTACCATAGTTGATACAAGAATTTTTTCTCATATGTATTGGAAAAATTTCAGGATTCCCAAATGTACTTCAGGATTCCTGAAGTTTTGTTCAGGTTTATTTGTTTAGTTCAGGATTTGGAAGTTTGCAGTTTCCTCATTTTTATGAAGAAAATTTTTCACTCCTGAACTACTGCAGTATTATTCCTGAGCTTTTTTCTTCATTATTTCGACATCAATAAAAATGCTGGTACTGTATGCGCTGTTTACGATGTACTGGAGCATGGTGTATTGTAGTTTGTGTATTGTGTACGGAGTGTTGCTTCTGTGCGCCATACAATATACGAGTACAGTAATACAGCTTTTTACAGTTTCTGACATACGGTATTTGGTGCAATATGCGGTGTTCTATTGTTTACACGCATTTCATGGTCTACTGTATACGGTCTACGTTCTACCACGAAGTATGGTAGTATGGTTTATCGCGTCTATCGCACACTGGGTTATATGGTAGTAGTACTACGTATGATATACAAGTACTTGTAGTCCGAACTCCGGAATATGAAGGATGGTGGTGTATTGCTGTTTGTATTGTGTACCTGGTACCGTCGTATGCTTGTTGTGCATGGCACCAGGCGTTGCGGTGTATCGTATGGTGTGCTGCATGGTTTTGTGGCGTATCAGCATTAAGTGGCGTAGTGGCGTATGTACTACAAGCCCTGGTATGGTTCATACGTTGTACCGTACTTTGTTGTGCGTTGTGTGTTGTTTGTGATACGGAGTCCATCCTACTGGAGCAATACTGTCAGTTTTATGGTGTACTCCGAGTACGTCGTATGGTGAACTACAGTTCTTGTGTAGTGTACTGTCTATGGTGCAGTATGCGTATGGTATGGTGGCATACGGTATGATATGGCGCGGTTTATGGTGTCGTGTACGGAGTACTACTACCAGGTACTGTTTATTAACGGAATGGTACTGGTACGGTGCTTCATGTAAATGGTAAGGTGGTGTACATGTATTGCGTACTGTAGCTACTCGTATGACAAATGATGCCAAGTGTCTGCGCGTTTTATGATACACCGTTCTTGCGCATGCGAGAGCGATCCGTAGAACGTATAACGGCATTCCGTACTACGAGTACTTCTGGTTTGTTGTTTGTTCGTAGAGAGAACATGATACTACGCAGTAGATCTTACGTAAAAAAGGTATTGTAGGTGGAATATGTCATATACACAGATTTTTCTTTCATCACCAATACCAGTGCATGCTGTACGTTTCTACTGGCTTCGAAAATGCAAACTTATGCAGCCATGGTATTGCGCTTCGTAGAACCCTACCTGTGAATTTTTGTGCGAAGTATCACATCAATTCGTTCGTTGTTTTCTGAACTCCACCACTTGCTGTCACCCCACATTGAATACTCCATTCTTCGGCACCTTCGCCCCTTCTTCCTCTTCCCACCAAGCACACTTTGCTCTCCTTGTTGGTGAGTTGTTCCTGGTGATTGTTTGAGTGTTGATTGATTTGTTCAATCAATCAACACTCATGATGAGTTTTTGAGGTGCTCCTGTTGTGTGGGTACTGCCTCCTACGTACAGTACTCATTTCGGTATCACCGATCACCGACCGCAGTAGTACTTGGAGTATCTTTGAGGCTACGGTGAACCAGTACTACTACTCCAGTACTCCAGTACACTCCTCCACTGTGATACTGCTGCATTGTACAGTACTGTGTTACCTACAGTACTCATGACAATGGACTGCAGTATTCGGAGTAGCCTGAGGCTACGGTAGACCAGTAGTACTTCTACTGATCTCCCCTCTACTCCGCTATGACACTGCTGCATTGTACAGTACTGTGGTGATGGCATTGTACACCAGCAGTACTAGTACAGCTGCTGATGTTCCTGTCCAGTTGAAGACAAAGATACGTCATTGTACTTGTCCTGTGGCACCTTCATCCCGATGTACTTCTACAATACGCTGGCAGCAGTATGCTGCTGCTTCATCGTATTGGTTACAGGCAGGCTGGTACTATTGTTCTTTCTTGTTGTTGTTTTGCATTCAATCTCACATTGTCCCGCCTTTGTTCTGCTTTTTCTTTTAGGAGGCTGCTTGTGACAATGAATGTTGAGTGCCTCATTTTGTTGTGCTTTGATGGAATATGTGCTTCTTCTGTTTGTGTGCTTCGATTGAGCATGTAAGGCAATCAGACCTTCAGAATCTTTATTCGGTCACCTGCGAGAGATTCTCATTGATATGAGTGAATCAAACCAGGTTGATCTACCGGTACAGGTTCTGTTTGTCAGTTGTCTGTTTGCATGCTCAAGAGTTGTATACACACAAGCCAGTTGCAAGATCATTCTTATTTAAACCAGCAAAATGTTGCACAATCCATCACTGTCCCAAGTCTCTCGCAAACCAGCAGTTGCTATGAATGAGGTGTAAATTCATCCCCCGCCCTGTCCAGGAAAAACAGCCAACAAACAAATCATACACATTTATTCCAGTACAGAGCAAAGCATCAAAAAAGTTGGAGGAACCGGATGATTGCAAAGCTCCTCAAGCTACTGATGCCACTTCCTCTCCCAATCCATGCCAGCAAAAAACCAAATCTATTTTACGTGCCTATGACAAAGGGGCATTTGACTCACACAGATGGGCTCCACATTGGGAGGTGTAGTAGCCATCGCAAAGTACTGTTGGATGGAACTTGTGGCCAAAGCCAAATTCACCATTGTTGAAATAATCTCAAATGGATCGCATACTACCTGCGCTGCTTAATCCTCCGGTAGCTTTCACGGAAAATGGAAGCATTGGCTGAGAACCAATTTGTTGTGACAGCTTATGTGTGCTGATCATGATTGCCAATATCTTGATGGAGTAACTTCTGCAAATTTTGTACATGTTGATGAGTTGTCTTTCACTTCACGCTTGGAAGCATCTCTGCATGAGTCCGCGCGTTGTGCCCATGGACTTCTTGGTTTTGCTCTTTTCAGAGTGTAGTATACAATCTCTGTCAGAAGAAGTGAATGATGCTCGCCACATTAAGCTTTGTCAGTAAGGTCATCATGGGCACTGTGTGATAAAAGTGTTGTCGCTGATGCCAACACCACCCTCCTACTAAATCCTCCCATGAATGACTGGTCCCACCCGATTTGATTCTGATCCAGAATAAGAGTCCTCATGGTTGGATGGTGTGCATCTGGCTCCAACACAACATTGTCCATATCAATTGCAAGGTTTTCTGCAGTCATAATGCTTGGATTTTGCAGCAAACTAAGCAACTGTGAAGCGAAATCAAAACATATCACGCACATCAGATGGAGAGCCATGATCTACATCCACTCTTTGTACAAAGGGAAGCAGTTTCTTCCCATTACAAACTGAGTTGATTAGGGCATCAACGTTTTTGGCACGCGAGAGTCCACCCACTGGGTTGTAAGAATAATTATCAGCAGATGCAGAGCGTGCCCAGTGCCCACTCCAGAACTTCACCAAAAGTGTAGTCAGGTACATTGACATGGTCCAGGATCTTGAGGAGAGAAACAGTCCATTTCTGATCGGTAGTACACATGAATGATGGGGCTTCCACATCTTCATCAAGTGCAGAATTGGTACAGGTAAGAATGTTTGGGTCATCACTTAACACGGACAAATCATCACTTTGTTGCAGTCCTCAATATCCTCACAAGAAGTGCTTTCAACAGAAGGTTGTACTGCAGAAGGTTGTCTGTGCCAACAAAATCCATGCAGGGATCATTCACCAAATGTCACCTTAAAAGGCAGCAGGCCTTTTGTTACTTGTGCATGTGACATTCCCATCCTCATGAAGACGGCGCGGTGTGAAACAGAAGCACCATGTGTTGCTGCAAGGTGTGATTTCTTCACAATGAAATTATAGCACGCAATGTTTCTATCAATATGCTGTGTATATGCTGCTTGATTGGAAAATGGTTTCTTGTTGAACTTCAGGCAGAAGGGGTTTTGACAGAAGAGCAGGGGTGCCTTTGAGGACAACATTTTGAAGAGGACAAGTGAAGTGAACATGAGATGTCAAAAGATGACAGGGCACAGATTCACTGCACACCAGTGCATGACATCGGGGTTAGCCGCAGCCGGCCGGAAACCGCGGGCCGGCCGTGATTTTGGCGGCTGCGTTTGTCCCTGTCCGGCCGGCTCCGGTCGATTCCTATCACTTTTCGGCCAATCGCGGGTAAAGGGCGGATCACCTGTCATTTTTCACGGGTACGGTGGTTGCTGACAACGTACTGTCAGTACAGTACTGTGTACTATGTTTGTACTATGTACTGTACTTCCTAACGACTGCGGCCGGGTCCGGGTACGGGCAGGGACAGTCCGGCTGCGGCCCTGTGCGGGCAGGGACTGTCGGACTGCAGACGGGTACGGCCAGGCTCACATATTGGCATACGGCCGGATGCGGCCAAAAGCCTCTGCAAAAAATCGGCCGGCTGCGGCTTCGGGTACCGTTTTTATCTCAGATGTCATGCACTGCTGCACACCAGCACAGAATTTTGGGAAAGCATGCATTCAAATTGTACATGTACTTTTGGTACATTTTTGGTGTATGTAAAAAAATGAAGGGGGGTGTGGTATGAATTCAAAATTCAAAACCTCTGCATGAATGTGTAGAACCTACCTACGAACTTGGTACTTGGTACAAAATTCAAATGGTCGCAAAATACTATCCCACAAAAAGGATTTCCAGTGTTCAAAATTTGGTGCACCATCAAAAGTTTTTCCAACAACAAGCAAGCACAAATACGACCATGGCATCAATGCCACAGGAAACAGCAGCAGGCATCACTGCCTTAAAGCCCAGCTCTAGGAAACAAAGGAGAGAGTTCATAAAAGGCGTGGAACGAGTGACCACAGATCCCAATGATCTGATTCAAAGTGACAACAAGGAGGAGGAGGAGTTGGTGCCACGGAAAATGGATGCAAAACAAGGATGGAACCATGCATACGGAAATCCACCATCCCTACCTTTAACTATTGGAAGCATGCATACGGGAAATCCACCATCCCTACCTTCAACTATTAAAGTCATGGAATCAAGTGACAGCCAACTAACATCATCGGTTCCAGGGCTAAGCAGCTTAATGGACATGAGCATGACGGAAATCTCAGAAGAGAATCAAATCAGTATGATCAAGACTTGCATGAAAAAACACGTGTTCTCTATTTGGAAGTTCTATCAAAAAGACTATCATTCTCATTTCAGTGAAGATGAGAAAACACTTTGTGGCTTTATCATGAAGTACACAAACATTCGAGGAACCGAAAACTGGTGGCTTGGGATGCGGAGAATAGTTGTAAAAACACACACTGATCTTGAACAATGCAATAAAAACATGCAAATGAAATTCAAAGGTGAGGATTTGAAGTGGGTGTACTTTGCCAAGTCCCGAGCATACTCACACCCACTTGCTGTCAACATCAAACACCTTGCATTCAGAGGGATTCACTTCCCATTTAGGAACATATGGACACAGCCTGTACAGTGGATGCAAGGATGAAACCAGTTACCTCCTCAAGATGAGGGATAACATCTGCTACAATGCCCAAATCATAGACACTTACTCGGCAGCAGCAAGTGGAATAACATTATCAACAACATGGAGAACCACTGTGCAACAACTGACAGGAAAGTATGGAGCAAGAAAATCCTGTCCATAAGTAATGAAGCATTCATTTTGCTGTGCCTGATCAACTATGGGAAGAGGTGGTTTGCCAAATTAGTAAAGACAGAGAAAATGGTAAGTTTATCCGAGTGGTTTGTCACAGAACAAACAACAAGGAACTAACTGACTTGCTTTGTTATCACTTGTTGGAAACAGCAAATCGGTACATGGACAGATGAGGACAACAAAACCTACCCGTAAGTTACACTATGATAAGTGAAATGAAAAACCACATCCTAAATTCTGACCAATCTTTTCTCATGTTCCGCAGCCACCACTTTACACATTCTCCAGGAACAAGGGTGCTCATGATAATGGGGAGGCTGTGATTGGTCACAGGCTGGAATGAGGAAATACGATGAATTATACATGGCCATCAAGAATGATAGAAAGAAATCAGCCCAAACATTCAACCAGGAACTACTAAAAATGTTTCTGTCGAGAAGGAAAAAGGAGTCTGGCCAGGGGTCAGGAAACAATTTGATGACAAGGGTAAGAAATGCCCACACTGCATGGATGTATTTGACGACAACTCTGATGAGGAGGATGATAACTACTCCAGGCATCTTGCTTCTGAACTTGTCTACAGTGAAGTGAAAGTGGAGGCAGTTTAGAATTGATCAGACACTTAGTATGAATAGAAGAATGCTTCATCAAAGCCACACGAATAGGCACATTAACACTAATATCCAACAAAAGTTAAAATGCGTGACATGTATGTCAATTATATGAACAATGTCAGCTCAGAACTACTGTGGTGATTACTTCATACACACTACACAGCAAACTTCTTCTTTTCGGATGTCAAATTCAGGAATTGAAATTCATGATCACAAATGAAGAAGTGGTATAGTTCAGATATTTTGAGTCCCAAAGCTCAGGAATTCCACTTGGAAGCTAGTTAAAATGAGTCATTGAATTTCAGGATTTGAAATTTTGGAGCTCAGGAATACAAAGTATGAGATCCTATGCAAGAGATGAAAAATTCAGGAAAAATAAATTTCCGAGTTCAGGAAATACGAGGAAACCCACTTCATACACATGATGTACAAGCTCTTTAGTCCTAAGTTTTTACCTGTATTTTAGGTAAACATTATGAGCAAAAAAATATCATATCAAAGATGATTGGTTTTTCATATCCAAGAGCCGACTTGGTTTTGGCACCCTTAGATGTGATGTGTTGGCTCCAGGAGGAAATGGTGTTGCGACACAAAACATTTCACCTCTCGAATTTTTTTTGTTGATGTTTCCTCCCAAGCAGCTGACTGACATGGTCCGCTGGACAAATATCCAGCTTCAGAAATCATCAATGAAAGAGACAACGCCCAGTGAGGTCCTCAAATTCTTTGGGATCCTAATCCTAACAACAACATTTGAGTTCACGACAAGAGCATCCTTGTGGAATACGACGGCATGGTCCAAGTATCGACCGGCACCTCAGTTCGGGTTGACCGGGATGTCAAAGAACAGGTTTGAAGACCTGTTTAGTTGCATGAGGTGGAGTTTTCAACCGGCTGTTCCTACTTTTGAAGGGGAAGAAGAATCATCCGAACGATTTAGGTGGAAGCTTGTTGATGATTTCGTTAAAAATTTTAACGAGCATCGAGCCAACTACTTCAATCCATCTGAGATGATCTGTGTGGATGAAAGTATGAGTCGCTGGTACGGACAGGGAGGCCATTGGATCAACCATGGCCTCCCTCAATATGTTGCAATCGACAGGAAGCCTGAGAATGGCTGTGAGATCCAGAATGCAGCGTGTGGTATGAGCGGAGTCATGCTGCGACTCAAACTTGTTAAAGGCACTGATCTGCCGGGTTCGAAGAAGAGCAGTTTGGAAACAACGATGATAGCTTGCTTCATGGCACAAATGTGCTGAAGCATGTCGTCACCTGGTTTGGATCAAATCGGGTTGTGTGTGCCGATTCGTATTTTGCTTCTGTTGGAGCTGCGAAGGAACTGTTCCGTAATGGCCTCCGTTTCATTGGAGTGGTGAAGACCGCAACACGTGGTTACCCCAAATCGTTCCTAACAAGCGTCGAGCTTCAGAACCGCGGAGATTTTGTTGCCCTTCGGTCAAATGCAACAGAAAATAGTCCAGAACTTGGGGCAATGGTGTGGATGGATAGGGAGCGCCGGTATTTCATTTCGACTGCGGGCAGTTTTGAATGGGGGACTCCGTATCAACGATGCCGCTGGAGGCAAGTTGACCCGGCACCAAATGCAGCTCCGCAACAAGTGATGTTCACGATTCCCCAGCCAAAGATTGCTGAAATGTATTATACAACTTGTGGAGCAATTGACAGGCATAATAGACTTCGTCAAGATGACCTTCGCATCGAGAAGAAGATCGAAACAAAGGATTGGTCTCGGCGTGAACTTGTCAATTTTTCGATGATTGTTGTGGACACCTGGTTGGTGTTTAATGCGATGAGGAACACACCAACTGTTCAACTAAATCAAAAGAGTTCTATTCTGTCTTGGCAGAAGAGTTGATCGACAATTCCTATGGTAGCAGAGGCTGCCCCTCAAGTCAACCCCGATCTTCACCAAATGCGGCGTCTTTTGTCCAGGATGCATGTATGAGAGCATTGGAAAGTGGAGGACCACGTGCCGGTGTTCTGACACACTTGACACCTGTCAAGCGACTCAAAAATAGCAAGGGTGAGAGGACTAGTTTTAGATATCAAGGAAGGTGTAAGGAGTGCCAGAAGAAGACCACTTGGCAATGCTCAGACTGCGGCGATGGTGGAAAAACTGTCTACCTTTGCGCCACAAAAAATGGAAAACGATGCTTCTTGGACCATCTGGCTCGCAATCATATGCACCTTAGTGAGTTATGAGCATAATTTGAGTAGTTGAACAGTGCATTCATTAGTGTCAACATGTTCATATTGACCGTCATGGTCGACACCATTTTGGAGTAGATGGCAGTATTTTTTCTACTCACGATCGCAAAAACATGATGGGGTTAATTAAGGCACACGACGGGGTTAATTAAGGCACATGGACCAGGTGGGTAGACACTAGTAGTATATCGTATGCATCTTATGCATACGGTGACGAAACCTTGGCTTCGTTCCAGCATACACGTACTAGTACTATCACGTGGGGTGCCACCTCACTTTTTCTTTTTTTCAATGCTTTTTATCGGCGCACGTATTTCTACACGTTTCTTTCTCTCTCTACTCTACAACCATTCGTCCCCTTCTCAACTTGCCTCCTGTTTCCTGTTTGCTGTTTCCAGTCCCCGGTCATCAGGTATCATACATCATACCTGATAGCTGATAGCTGGTATCCTAGTTGGTTCTAGTAGCAGATATCATAGCATAGCCTGGTTGAAATTGATCAAAAAGATGGCTCCCGACGCTGAGCAGGTGCGACAGAACAGGAATGCCGCTGGTAGAACATTGGCGGAGGAGGAGGATATACCGGTAGTTGAACTGGAACAAACACAGACAGAGCTGTCAGTTTTCAAAGACGCCAATGACTTGACTGGAAATTTGATTGCGATTGATGGTATTGTCTTTACCCTCGATCATTTCAATCATCCAGGAGGAGAACAAATCAAGCTATTCGGAGGGAACGATGTTACAGTTCAGTACAAGATGATACATCCTCATCATACATCCAAACACCTCAACAAGTTGAAGATTGTTGGAAAATTGGCGAAATCGGATAATGAATATCAGTTTGATACTCCTTTGAACGAGAACTCAAACAAGAAGTCTTTAAAATTGTGAAACGAGGACAAGAATTTGGAACCATTGGCTACATGGCACGCGCCACCTTCTACATTGCACTCTACCTCACATGTCTCTATTACTGGATCACACAAGAGTCAACCTTGACATTGGCGGCCATCTTTGGGATTGCACATGCTCTAATTGGCTTGAATGTGCAACATGATGCCAACCATGGTGCAGCATCACGAAATCCATTCATCAATGATCTTTTAGGCTTTGGTGTTGACCTTATTGGTGGTTCCAAGTGGTTATGGATGGAGCAGCACTGGACCCATCATGCGTAAGTATTTCACTGGACCTGGAGTACTGCCTGGTACTGTACGAAGCACAAAATACTCAACCGCTACGACTCGTTCTAACATGTCTCTAGCTTTACAAACCACAAGGACAAGGATCCTGATGCCATTAGCGCCGAGCCCATGATCATCCTCAATGATTACCCAGTTGGACATCCGAAGCGACGTTGGTATCATAATTTCCAACTACTTTGGACGTTGCCACTCCTTGGTTTGTATTGGGTTTCGATTGTTTTCAGTACCGATGTTGTGCACCTCAAGCACCCAGGCGCACTATCCGTTGGAGTGAATCTCGACAATGACTTTATTCGCAATCGGCGCGTATATGCCATGCTGAGCCGTCTGATTTATGTCCTAGCAGTCTTTGTCCCACCCTTCTACCACCGCGGCATGACGTGGACGCCACTCGTGCACCTCATGGCAATGGGATTTATCGGTAGTCTCCTTCTATCGACACTCTTTATCATCTCACACAACTTTGATGCGGTCGAACGAGACCCGACGGCCGAGGCACGACGAAACGGCACCAAAGTATGCTGGTATAAGAGTCAAGTGGAAACATCCAGCACGTACGGAGGGTTCGTGTCCGGTTGCTTGACGGGAGGGCTCAACTTTCAAATTGAGCACCATCTGTTTCCCCGAATGTCGTCGGCCTGGTATCCCTACATTGCTCCCAAGGTTAGAGAGGTTTGTAAGAAACACGGCGTCAAGTATGCTTACTATCCATGGCTATGGCAGAACCTCTTCGCGACGGCGCAGCATATACATGCTGCAGGAACAGGATCGCTTACTGGAAACAAAAAGGACTGAATGAAATATCTCCGAGACTATAGTCAGGTTAAAGCCAGATGAGAATTAAATTGCTAGCTTCTTGCCACTCGTAGAACAACTTCCACCAAGGCGACCGAAGAGCCTTCTGACAGTGCCTGGATCCCGTCAGTATCGTTGCCCAGAACAGGTAACGTCGCTTGGATTTTCATATCACTACTCCTCCAAGCACGAGGCCGAGATTGTTTCGCAAACTCGGAAACGAAAACAAGAGGCCGTACGATAGAGTTTTCGATCGGAACTTCAATGGCATATCGTATTTCTCCGCGCATGAAACTCTCCCATGATGGTATCGCTTTCTTCTCCAATAGACTCGACTTGTCGTCGACGCACTCGCTTCGTAGAACAGTCGCTGTGATTGACCAGGGTCCAACGTTCACCTCTTCGCCATATTGTACACTTTCACCCACGACATGAAACTGCTGCGCCTTTTGAAAGGGAAAACTGTCTGGGAAAAGTACAAACACCCGCCCATCGTTTCGAAGAAAGACGGCATAGTCGCGACGACACTGCAGCCACCCTTCTTTCAGTGTCGCACATTGCACCCGTTCCAGTTGAATACTATTAACTGTCAACCTCGGAGCTACTAACCATGTGTACTGTGCCCCTGTCCGTCCTTTAACCTGGGAACTATCATTTGTTCTGAAATGGATTGAACGCACCTACTGCAACTATCTCGCCTTCCTGATTGGTTCACTGAGTGACACTCCAGTTACCTTGACACTATTGTCTACGAGCATCAACCCTACAGTTGATGCGTATGTATGTATGATATTGCATATTGGAGCACGAGACGGCCTCGTCCTCAGGCGAGGATGCAGTTTCTCAGATCCTCACAATTTCGATAACTTCTTTCTAACTTTATCATCGGATTTCTATTCCCCATTAACAAACTAGTCGTTGTTACTCTCTTGGTAAGAGACAACGAGTAATACCTTCATTGTTGTTATACAACGAGTGGTTATGAGCCCAAACGTATCAGTGTTATAGATCAAAGAAACGAAACGAGTATTTACTCTTTGAAGTATTATCTTCTCTCCTCATCAGCATAAACTTTCCCTTCCGCTGCAGAAATGTCCTCTGAAAGCATCGCAGCGCCGGCTGGTATTCCCTCACCAAAGCGTGGAGGTACCCACCCTATCTATGGCACTTTCCTAGGTGGAGCCAAGTTGGATGACAGCTATCACTCTGTGATTACGAAAGGTACAAGCCTTTTTCGTTTCTCTACGCAGCGCCGTCACGAGAAGACTCTCGCTAGGATCGAGGACAACCTCCGTGCAGCTCGCGACTCTATTACTACCATCAAGTTCAACGGCCGTCTTGAAGCACCCGAAGGAAATCTCACTGAGATTGGCAAAGAGCGTTTTGTTCAGCTCCTCAGACGAAGTGTTATTGAACATGGTCAACAGACCTTTTACCATATCCGTGATATGGATGGCAAGGTTGTAGACCTCTTTGACAACTCCCATCGTTTCAAGCTACAGACGGTGATCGATGAACATGTCCGTCGCTCCGAAGAAGAGGGTGCAGAGTATGAACTCTATGACCAATTCGAGCGCGACGAAGTTGAACTCTCTCGCATGGTTGTTGATTCCCTCTTGACGGAATCTTTCCTCGAGAAACTTGTTGTCCGTTATGGACATCGCGAGGATTTTGAGTCCTTGCCAGGATCCTGCGTATTCATGATGGCTTTGGAGGCATGCAATGCTTCCGTTGCACATGATGTCGAGGGTGCTAGGCAAAAGTTGGAAGTCATGTCGTTGGATTCCTATCCAGGTGAAAATGTCACTGACTTTGCAGCAGACGCACAGAAGCTCCTCAAGATCATGCAAGGAGATTACGCAATGCCGATTCACACCGGATCGAACATTTTGAAGAAACTCACCAGGACGTCAAGCGAATTCTTCAATCGTAAAATCTTCACCCTACTCGACAGCGTGAAAACAATGGAACAAGACTACAAGCTCGCAGATCCCCGCACTTTGATGTCCGATCCACTGTACTCTAAACTCGGCCCCTTGGGCCTGATTGCAAATCTCCAAGCCGCACATGGTGCTTTACTCACAGAACACGATTGGCCCGCTCTTTCTGCTACTCTTCCACAAAGCAACAACTCTAGTGTTTCGTCGGCGTCCTCCTCGAACACACCCAGTTCCACGACATCTCGTTCTTCGGGAACCTCTCGCATGCGTTGTTTCCGCTGCCGCGGCAATCATCACGTCCGCGATTGCCCTGAACCAGCTCCATCCGCTGGCACGAACTCTGATGGTACCCCTCGCGCAAGTGACCGTCCATTGGCTGACTGGAAGTACATCCGCCCAGCGGACTTAACCGCTCCGTATGTGGACAATCGTGGTCGCTCCTGGAAGTTTTGTACGCACTGTCGTTGCCGTGCCACTCAGCGCATGGGACACTATCAACTCAGTCACTTCGATAACGAACATCGTGGTCCTGACCCTGGACCTCCCGCTCCCACGGCTGCAACCCCAGCCTCTTCAAACCCTTCGGTCCTGCCTACGGCACCCTCTGGGAATCATACGCAAGTCTTGAATCCGTCTGTCATTCCTCCTGGTCCTCCCGAGATCACTCTCCCTCCTTCCTTCCTTGCGGATGACGATCCGGATGCCATTGAATTTCAAGGCATGTGGTGTGTTCCCGTTGTTGGCCATGATGCGGCAGCCGTCACCATCACTGCCATCTCACTTGTGAGGGAGGAGAATGTCATCGCTGTTCCATCGACTTCAATTTCAACAAGTGATACAGCACCTCTGCTTTGGTTTGACTGTGACGTGATCACGGCTGACTTTGACAATGATCTTCTTTTCTTCGACGCGGTCTCTGACAGTGACCTCTTCTTTGACGCGGTTTCTCCTCCCGTCGACCACTCCCTTCTCAGTATGCGTCCGGCGCTAATTCCCGTCCGCTCCTGGTTTCTCCAGTGCTGTTTTCTACTGTTTTGCCCTCTTCTGGGATACTCTGACTTACTTTGTGTCGGCTCCTCAAATGCCCAAACCTCTTCGTCGTATTCGCCGATCCTCTCGAACCGTTACCTTGCGTGGTTTTCCAGCTACTTGGGTCATAATGAGCGCTGTGATGATTTACGCCTCTTCTTATCAAGGATTTCCCCCCAGCTTCCCAGCGTTGACCATTACACAAATGTCCACCTATGTTGTTCAAGAAAGCATTTCAACACTAACTCGTATTCGTGCCCTTGACGAGATGGTCTTGCTCCAATCAGACACTCTTTGGCAATTTCATCAGCTCAAAGGTCGCCATTTTTTGAACTCCATGTCCACATCATCCTTTGGTTCACTCGTCATCACTCCGCGTGTCATACAATCACAACATGTTGCACCTTTGGAGCTCGATCAATTCTTCGATGCTGTAAATGAGACTCCCGAACCCTATACTGGTGATCATTTCTTCGATGCTGAGACATGGATCAATGGCCCGATCTCACCCGACTTGTTTCCATTTCAAGATATCTGTAGTGAGCGTGTCCTTGTAGATTGTCGACATGAGGTCCCTACAGAAACCGCCTGTCCAAGTACACCCTCAACTCAAGCTCAGGTCTATCTCACGAGTTTGGGAACGCATTCAAATACCCTGCTCCAGTTCGGTACAGTGAGGCATCCAGTGATTTTTGATACGGGCGCATCTCTCGGAATCACCTTTGACAGAAATGATTTTGATGGACCTTTGACGAAACCAGAGGGAGAATTGCGACTGGGTGGAATGGCACAAGGACTTCAAATCGAAGGGATCGGATCGGTGACATATACCTTTCGCAACGGAAACCAGGCAGAAGTCCAGATTCGTAGCAATTGCTACTACGTTCCAAAGGCAAAAGTCCGTCTTCTGAGCCCACAACGTCTCTTTAATCACAAGCGCAGTGTTGGTGGAAAATTCGAAGGAAATGAATCCACTTTCAAATTAGTATTTGACAATGGTCCGACACTTACCATTGAGTATGATGAACACAATCATCTCCCGATTGGTTACGCTTTGGTAGGCGACAGTGTGACTCGTACGGTGGACCCTCAAGCCAATGTTCTTCTATTGGACGACACCAATCAAAACTTGACAGCCGGACAGAAACTCCTTCTTCAATGGCATGCTCGATTTGGGCACCTAAACTTCAGACGCGTACAAACTATCTTACGTGGATTTCCATTCTCGGTGGTCAAATATGCAAGTGCCAGTAGATGTGACACTGCTACGATGAAGTGTTCCATTTGTCAATATGCAAAAGCTCACCGTCGTGCTACTCACGGATCCCAAACTGTTGTTAATTCTGAACGTGATGGATCTTTAACTGCGGAAAATCTAAACCCAGGTAAACGTGTATCTGTTGACCATTTTGAGTCAAGACTTTTGGGTCGCACATTCGACTCTTTTGGAAAAGCTTCATCTGATCAATATAAAGGTGGATGTATTTTTGTTGACCATGGATCAGGATATTTGCACGTGGAACATCAACTTGGTTTTTCAGCTATCGAAACCATTCGAGCAAAGCAGAACTTCGAGAAAATGGCACTTGAACATGGTGTCGTCATTCAGTCTTTCCTCACCGACAGTGGTGCGTTCAAGGCAAATGCGTTTGTTGATCACATTCGCAACAGTGGACAGAGGATACAGTACTGCGGTACCAATGCTCATCATCAGAATGGAGTGGCTGAACGATCTATCCGCACGGTATCAAATATGTCACGTGCTCTCATTCTTCATGCCGCTGCCCACTGGCCAAACGGAATTGATAGCAGCCTTTGGCCGATGGCTGTTAAACATTCGGTATACATATACAACAACACCCCCAACCAAAACGGGGTATGTCCAAGTGACCTTTTTACTGGAGAAATGGTACCGAGACATCGTTTAAAGGATTTTCACACATGGGGATGTCCAGTATTCATCCTGGATCCCAAACTACAGTCAGGGCAGAAACTTCCTCGATGGCAGCCAAGATCACGACAAGGAATCTTTATGGGACTCAGTATGATCCATTCCAGCGAAGTTCCTTTGGTGTTGAACACAACAACTGGAAGCATCACGCCTCAATTTCACGTCGTTTTTGATGATGAATTCTCCACCGTAGCGTCACTTGAGAGGGAGCACGACCCTCCCTCATTCTGGAACGATCTTTGCCTCGAAAATGCAGTGTACATTCCTGTCGAAGCCAATGCAGGTAATACACCCCATCAGTTGATTGATGACTGGCTTACTCCGGAGGAGCGTGCAGTGAAGCAGCGGGAGATTGTTCGTTTGGAAGAGATCCGCAGTCGACTCAATACTACCATGCATCGCCCGACGGAGGGTCTCACGACATCTCAACCACCAACAACCACTACTAAATTGGTCTCCGAGAGCATCTCGCGCCCCTTTTCTGATGAAGTTGAAATTCCTGTCCCGACAGAGACTCCGATACCTACCTTACCTGTGAATACTTCGAGTGCGCCTCCCACACCGGTTACAGCTAATGCCCCGAGTACAGTCGGTCAGGAGATCCTTTCCCCGTCAGCTCGACGATCTGAACGTTCAAACAAAGGACAGTATACATCTACACGATATTTTGACGAAGTGTTTTTAACTCCTCTTGCCGACGTCAAAGACTGCGATGACACTACTAAAAATCTGGCATATTTGGCAGGACTACACACATGCTATGACACTGGTCTGGAGAACATCAGTGATCCACGAGTCTATGCCGCCAAGCAGCGTAAGGATGATCCTGATTCTCCAACATTTCACCAGGCAATGAATGGTGAGCATGCGGAAGACTATATTCAAGCGATGAAACTCGAGGTCAACACTCTGGTTCAACAGCGTACGTGGACTTCGATTCCGAGGACTACTTCAATGAATGTTCTAAAGGGAACCTGGGTTTTCAAGCTCAAGCGGCTCCCCGATGGTACTCCTCTGAAATTCAAAGCTCGTTTCTGTGCTCGAGGTGATCTCCAACAAGAAGGAGTCGACTATTTTGAAACGTATGCACCAGTTGTGCAGTGGTCTACCATCCGACTTCTATTGTCTACTGTCCTCACAGAAGGATGGGCAACTCGTCAGGTGGACTATACTAATGCGTTCGCACAAGCAGAAATCAAGGAGGAAGTGTACTTGGAATTCCCTCGCATGTTTGGTCCAAAATCTGGAAACAATGTGGTACTCAAGCTGTTGAAAAGCTTGTACGGTCTCAAACAGGCTCCTCGTACTTTCTTCGAAAAACTCCGTGCCGGACTCTTAGAACGTGGATACTCACAATCAATTGTCGACCCTTGTCTATTCCTCAAACGAGGTATCATGTGCGTGGTTTATGTCGATGACACAATTTTTGCTGGAGCAGATGCGGCGGTCCTTGAAGCTGAGATTGCAGCTCTTGGAGTAAGTGATGCCACACAGCGACATCAATTTCAATTACGAAACGAAGGCGAAGTTGGTGCCTTTCTCGGCATTCAGATTAAACAAACTGGCCCACATGAGTTTTATCTCTCACAACCTGGATTGATTGATAAAGTGCTGACGGTGAGTGGCATGACTGACTCAAACGGCGTCGACACTCCTACAAGTACTCGTGGAGGAGCTCTCGGAGCTGATATTGACGGCGACCCCTTCCTCGAAGAATGGAACTATCGCACTGTTATCGGGATGCTCATGTTCATCTCTGCCAACACCCGTCCCGATATTGCATTTGCAGTGCACCAAGCAGCACGTTTCTCCCATTCTCCTCGCGCATCACATGCCCATGCAGTTAAACGTATTCTACGTTATCTTCAGCGAACCAAAGACAAAGGTTTTCGTTTATGCCCCAACACAACTCGCCAAGTTGATTGTTACGTGGACGCTGACTTTGCCGGGAATTTCGCTGCCGAAAACCCTGGTAACCCTGACTCTGTAAAGTCGCGCACAGGATACATTATCCTTTATCGCGGCAGCCCTTTGCTGTGGGTGTCAAAGATGCAATCACTTATTGCTCTCTCCACTATGGAGGCTGAATATGTGGCCCTCTCTCAAGCAATGCGGGATTTAATTCCGATTCGAGAACTGTTGAAAGAGGTGATGGCCACAGTATTTGACGTCAAAGACATTATCCACTACCGCACTCATTCCAAGGCATTTCAAGATGTCACAACGCCCGGGTCGAGCATTCCCCCCTCCACTGTCTATGAAGACAATGCAGCGTGTTTGAAATTTGCCCAAACCGGACAACTTTCCCCTCGCACCAAGCACATCGGTGTACCCTACCACTGGTTCCGATCGAAAGTGGAGTCTCTGGACATCTCCATTGTGGCTGTGTCCACAACTGACCAACTTGCCGACACTTTTACCAAAGGTCTCAGTCTTGTCCCTTTCCAGGCTGCCCGTCGTATCCTCATGGGATGGTAACTATGTTCCTGCTTCGGTTGAGAGGGAGAGTTGAATACTATTAACTGTCAACCTCGGAGCTACTAACCATGTGTACTGTGCCCCTGTCCGTCCTTTAACCTGGGAACTATCATTTGTTCTGAAATGGATTGAACGCACCTACTGCAACTATCTCGCCTTCCTGATTGGTTCACTGAGTGACACTCCAGTTACCTTGACACTATTGTCTACGAGCATCAACCCTACAGTTGATGCGTATGTATGTATTGCATATTGGAGCACGAGACGGCCTCGTTCTCAGGCGAGGATGCAGTTTCTCAGATCCTCACAATTTCGATAACTTCTTTCTAACTTTATCATCGGATTTCTATTCCCCATTAACAAACTAGTCGTTGTTACTCTCTTGGTAAGAGACAACGAGTAATACCTTCATTGTTGTTATACAACGAGTGTTCCAAAAAGGCTTCCACACTCTTGTCACTGAACATTCCAAGGCTCGATTTATGAAGTGCCTCGCGAAGAACAAACTTCCAAAAGAAAAGGCCTTGTTCTTTCCACGGTTGTGTGTAGAACGCGATCCCCAAAGGGAATCTTTCAACTTGGTTGAGAAATGGTCCCAGCACAGCAGACTGTAGTAGGTCCCTTGCTTGGTCACTCTCAACGGCAAGGTTGCTCAAATTATTCATACTTCCCTCCCCATAAATTTCCTGCAGTAATGGCACAAGCTTATTCCGCAATTTTCCTCGAGTTGACCAATGAGGAGTGGTATCCTTGAAATACGGCACTCCAAATCGATGAGCATAGTCAAAGATTTCTTTCTTTTCCAACGGAAGCAGTGGACGGTAGATACAAACTCTGTCATTTACAGACACTTGTGTCATTCCGGATAGATCCAAAGGTCCACTCCCTTTGTGGGCATTGGAGAACACGTTCTCCCTCAAATCACCACGATGATGACCCAGCATCACACCAACTTCAATATGACTTGCAGTGCCGTTTCCAGTTTCATCTCTGCACAAGCGCACAGTTTCACGATAGCAATCGTACCTTGCTTCTCTCGCAATTCTCTCATAATCATCTCTCGCATCAACACCACGAGTAACTTCATCAATCCGACGTGAACAGAAATGAATGTCCTTTTGTTCACAGTATCGTTTCACGTAGTCGGCTTCGGCGGCTGATTCGGGACGATTGGCATAGTCGATATGAATGCCGTAGACTTTAATGTTGTAATTGCAATTGTGGGCAAGATGCGCAAGCACGGATGCAATCACCATGCTGTCCACACCACCAGATAAGGACACAATGACAGGATAGGGCTTCTCATCAATAGCATTCTCTCCTTGTTGAAGAATTCCTCGACTGTTTAGAAATGAAACAATCGTTTTGTGAACAACATGATGGCACGCGGGACCCATATCAGCATCGAATGGAAATGTTTCCAAAATATCATAATCAGACGAAGAAGATGAAGCCGTATTAGTAGCAGCAGCACCCGTAGTACCCTGCGTTTCATCTCCAATTCTGCGTGCCTCATCTTGAAGGACTGCCATGCGACGATTGGTTGCCTTTCGGAACCGACTCAGCATCGAATGGCACTGATCTGCAATCGAGGACAGTTCTTCAATATTTTCTTGAACGAATTGCACCTTGTCAAGTGTACCAGCATGACGAAATGGCATTAATGAAAAAATTACCATGGGCAAGGATATCATTCCGCACTGTATCTCATGTTTATGAACTTTGAGAAAGTTCTCGGCAGCAGCGAACGCGAGTGCATCGAGATCCCTTTGTTGTGGTAAGGAAGATGGTGTACCACAGACCTGTCGCGACGAAGAAGCGTAGTAACGATGAATGTGTCGAGAGAATTGATCCAGGACAATAATCGTTGCAAGTTTTCCTTGATATCCATAAATTTCCAGGTCCCATTGTTTGTACGTTTCGTCCAGAATGATTCTTTCAAAGTTTTGTGTAATTTGTTCATCCACCATGAGTCTTTGATTTTCAGAGGAGGCAGCAATCATCCATAACTTCTTTTGCGCTAGATCAGGAGTGAATTGTCCAAACCAAAACATGAGAACTGATTGGATTGAACGATAATTGTCGTATACTCCCGGGTCAGGTTGAACTGGTACATATACTGGTAGTACGGATGGTCGTCGGTCTCGTCTGGAAATGGAATCGAACCAGGCAATCCAACGTTTCCGTATGACGCTCCCAATGGCAGGTGATGACATTGTTATTGTTTTCATTGCTACAGCAACATCCTTGCAAAGTTTCTCAATGCCTTGTCTGGTACTACTACTGCTCCAGGTACAGGTACACACGGAGCAGCAACAACCAGACAAGTCTTCGGAATTCGAACTCTTCTTCTTCTTCGTCTTCGCGACACACACATGTCCAATCAAAACAAGAAGCGCCATGGATATCACAAAAGTTCCTTGTCCGATTCGTCCATGAATCTTCTCAGGAGGGAGACTGTGAAAGAATGCATTGCGGCGACTGGGTGCGAACGGTGAGTGATGTGCAGCCTCCATCACCGACATGATGAGGATATCATTACTCTAGAGTATAACAGGAGGACCGAGTTGGGTGATCGTTCTATTGGAGAGAGTGGTGGTGGTGGGTGGTGCCCATCAGAATTTCTTTTTTCTGTTCTGGCGGTACAAGTGTACAGTGCATACAAGTATTGGTAGACACTTGAGACTATCACCGGAGATGATACTCTAATCGTAGAAATTAGTACGTAGTACCGTAGGAAAATTACTGTAGGAAGGTTTCACAAATAGTACGTTCTGAGAAATTATAAGCTACAGTAAATTCGGCACTCAATCGTTCGAACGACAAACCCGTCGAACGTGTAAAATGGCATTTGACATTCCAACCTTTTTGTCGGGTAGTTCGTACGAAATCAATTAGAGGCCGTACAGTACAGCGTATCATGTTTCACATTTCGATGGATGACCTCACAGTAGCACAGTACAACGATGGCATCGCAGTCCAGTGCAGCGTAGGTTTCAATTCTCCCTTTCATCCATAAATGCTGAAATAAATCACGAAACGTCAGTTAAAATAGATACGAGTCAAACGAGGGTTACAGTTTGAACAAGAGACACAAGGGTTTGGGTGGCCGTTACCATCCTTGGACAAGTTTGCGGACGCGTTCGAAACTCTCACGATTTAGTCCTTTCGTAAGAAAATCTGCCCACTGCTCCTGAGTGTCGACCTTCACGATGGCGACCGTGCCATCACGCACGTGCTGCCAGAAGAAGTGCCACTTCACCTGGAAGTACTTCGTGCGGTTGGTGATGCGTTGGTTTACGGCGAGAAGAAGGGCGCCATTGTTGTCCTCGAAGACTTGACACTTAATCGTCGACGTGAACGTACGAGGAAGTTTGATGCCGGAGGCGACTTCTTGGAGCATGGAACGGAGAGGCAAGAGCGTACGCATCGCGGAGCTGAGAGCGGAGTATTCGGCTTCGAGCGTGGACAAGGAGATCTCACTTTGGAGGTGAGATTTCCACAAAATGGGACATCCGCCGAGGGTGATGATGTACCCAGTTCGAGACTTCGCGGAGGTCGGGGAACGATCGGGATCTCGGCCATGAAGGCCTGCGAAGTCGGCGTCAACGTAACAGTCGAGATTCAAGGTGCCGGTGGGCTTGACAATCATGCCCATGTCGCTCGTGCGATGCAAATATCGAACGAGAGTTTTGACAGCGGACGCGTGGCTTCGTTTCGGACTGTGGCAAAACCTGGCGACCTGGCTGACGGCGAAAGCGATGTCGGGGCGAGTGTTGGTCGACAGATAAAGGAGCATACCGACGATAGAACGGTAGCTCCACGTCTCCGTCATGGGAGGGCCGTCGGGGTCGATTCCAAGTGCGGCCTGGGCGGCTGGCGTCCAATTATAATTGCTGTTGGACATGCCAGTCGCCTCCTTAATCTTCTGAATGAGACCCTTCTGAGTGAG
Source organism: Fragilaria crotonensis (assembly GCA_022925895.1). NCBI lineage: Eukaryota > Bacillariophyta > Fragilariophyceae > Fragilariales > Fragilariaceae > Fragilaria > Fragilaria crotonensis. Next base: position 29,538 of record JAKSYS010000011.1, read on the forward strand.
GATCAGGGTCCCATTCACCACGTCGCGAGTGAAATTGATACCGAGGAAGTCGGTAAACGTGCCCTCGCGAGTAAAAGCCAAACCTTTAGCTTCCAAGTTGGCGAAAAGCTTGTCAAGGTCGTTTTGGTCGCGATAAGCAATACCTAAATCATCCACGTATAGAACGACCATAATTGTATCTTTGTAGAGCAGACACGGGTCGTTAGCGCAGGCTTTAAAGCCTTCTTCACGAAGAGCCTCCGATAGATGCTGATACCAAAGTCTTGGCGCCACACTCAAGCCATAAAGGCTTTTCAGGAGTCGCAGGCACGTGGCATGGCCTCTCGGAGAGTGGAATCCACGTGGCAAATGGATCCAGACTGGATCCGAAAGCGGGGCTTGAACAAACGCGCTGCTGAAGTCGATTGTGCAAGTTTTCCAGTTCAAAGTAAGTGAGAGAACTAGGAACAACCGTACAGTACTCCAAGCCACGACTGGGGCAAAAGTCTCCTGAACGTTTTCTTGGAGATCGCCTCTTACACAGTAGCGTGCCTTGTACTTACTGATAGTACCATCGGGAGTACGTTTGCGACGAAAACCCAAGTACCGGGCAAAATTCGAGTCTTGGCTTCCGTGATCGGCACTTCGATCCATGTACCGTTTTTCTGCAAACTTTGAATTTCGTCGTTTGCAGCCTTCAGCCATTTTTCGATGTTGTCGCGATCCGCCATTGCTTCGGCGAAGCTCAGAGTGTCAGGGTCACTGACACTCGCCTTATACGAGGAGGGAGGTGGCGAAAGACACTCGGCGACTTCGTTGTACAGCCATTCGAGGGAAGTTCCGTCGAATTCGGCCATGTAACCATGTCCTTGTTGTCCGTCGTATCCGAGGCGGACAGGTGCCGAACGATTGCGAGTGGAGCGACGAGGTTCGTGTTTAACAGGTGTGCTCTTTGCTTTTGTTGCTTTCGGGACGACTGGTTGCTCACTCACTTTGTTGTCGCTTTCGTTCGCAGGACGAATTGGAGTCGGCGGGGACTGGAAGAGTTTGACTGGAGTTGGAGTCGGAAGTTGCGGCGCAGTCGGCGCAAGCGGTTGCGGAGTCGCCTCCCTTGGAGTCAACAACGGAGTGGCAGGGGGAGGAGGCACAACGACTGGTGGTGGCGTCGCGATCTGCTCCCTTGGAGGCTGCAACGGGGTTGAAAGCGGAGGAGGTGCAACTGGAAGAACCTGCGGAGGAGTCGCGTTGTCGAGAGCGGTTGCTACGCGTTGCATCTGGGAGAGCAATTCGTTCGCTTGCTCGTAGTCGGTGGAGCCATCAATCAGCCTTTCTTCGTCTTCGTCGTCGAGGACGTATTGGAACGTCGAGTCTCGGAACATTCGTTGCCAACAATCATCGTTGAAGTTCGGAAGGTCGTCGGCGGAAGCGGGAACAGTTGCGAACCAATCGTCGAAGACGATATGAAACTGTGGGGTGATGTACCCCCGTTTGAGGATTCAAGACGAGAGGAACCGAGCTGGCGTGTTTGTCGGAGAATCCGAGGTTGACGGTGCGAGTTGAGCGAGGAGTCCAACGTGGCAATTTCTTGCCGTCCGATATCATTTTGTCGAGGACGTAGACTGGACATCCCCAAACGTGGACGTCCACCAATTTCTTTTGCTCCCATCGAGTCTTTGTGAAGACGTCGTGTGGGGACAACCCAGTTCGTGGGTCAGGCATGTGGTTCACTAGGAACACAGCATGCTTGACGGCGAGGGGCCAGAGTGTGGGGTCGGCGACGTCAGGCCAGTGAATGGCCGAATGCAACATCATGGTCCTTGCGATGGCCATGATGGTGCGAATGTTGCGTTCGGCGATTCCATTGTGATGGTGAGCGCCGACGCCAGCGAATCGAATGACTTGTTGAAACTCGGCGAGGTTGCGAGAGAACTCGGCCGAAGTAAACGTTTTCGAATTGTCGGCGAGATATTCTTGTGGCGTCACGCCTGTGTTGCGACACATTCGCTCGAAGCTCTCTTTTGCTTTGAGGGTCTCGTGCGAGTTCAGACTGACTTGGTGCTCGACAAAAATGTAGCCGGAGGCATGATCGACGAAGATGCAACCACCGGTATACATGTCGTCGAGTTTCGTTTTGCCAGCGGAGGTGAGTAGACGTCCGCGAGTGCTGCAAACAAAATGGTCGACGGAGATGCGTTGACCCGGCAGAAGATTGTCCGTTTTGAGAGCGTGCGCTCTATCCTTGACGATCGAGGAGGGCGTCGTTCCAGGGATCGGTCGTCTGTGCTGCTTGCCGTATTGACAAGCGGCGCATTTTGGAAACGAGGTAAGTCGACATGCGGCAGTTTGCAATCGTCGACTCTCTTCTGTCTTGCTGACGACACCCGAACGCAGGATGAATTGCACCTTTTTGAAACCAACGTGACCCAAACGATAGTGCCAACGAAGCAATTCCTTCTCTGCTTCATTGAGGTTGAGGTTTCGTTCGTGAACGGTATTCACAATCGAAACGAGTGCGTCGGCGGCCTTGAAGGGATCAGTTGCGTTGTACGCTTCCGAAGTTGGGAGATTGTTCTGCGGGTTGACGTTTGCCGTGACAGGTCCTCGATTGGCATCGTTCGGGACGCCACTGAGCGTCAGACGATTCGGTTCAATGGTGATCGTTTCGTCGGGGTAGGTCTGGAGCAAGCTTGACGTTGAGAGGAGACGAACCTTGATGTTGGGAACGTGAAACGCGGGAACTTTGAGAAGTCGGAGGTTTCCGAGTTGATCGTGGACAGCCCAAGTGACTTCGCCTTGGCCTTTGATCTGGAGGCCCTTCGCGATGCCTTTTAATTGCGTGATCGTGCCGGGCGACGTGACGGGGCCTTCAAAATCGGAGAGGTCGGGCGTGATGGAAATGCTGGCGCCTGAGTCCCAAATGATGGGGCTCGTGTTTGCCTTGGGTCCGAGGGCTTCTCGCATTCGAGCGGGAGCCTGAAGAGCCATGCGGAGCGGCGTAGAATGGCACGCCAGATGAACGTGCGAGAGGATCTTATTGGCGGCAGCACGTTGGTGAAACGTAAGCGGAGCGATTGCGAACGGGTCGGGCGAGTTGGCGGGTGCCACAGGGCAATACTTCGCGGTTCGTGGCGACGAACGTGGGCGTTTGGAGCACCAGGAGGACACGAACGCTTGGTTTTGTTGTATTCCTCTCCCTTTGGCCTGTGGTAGGCGGCAACGGAGCAGGGCGACGAGAATTGCGAAGCGTGTCGGCGCGACGTTGGAGACGGAGTGCGCGTTCTTTGAGAGTCGCGAAGTGACGAAAGTCGTCGCGCTCAGCAACCGTAGGAGGTCGCGAAGCGACATATCCCTGTTGTCGGAGACGGAGGGGGTACGAACGGTGGAGCTTGTTGACGCGAATGCCTGAATTGAAGCGTGGCGGAGCGAACGACTTCTTGAGGAGTCGCGAGAAGCGACGACGTTGAAGACGAGTGAGCGGAGGCGAGGAGGGAGCCGTCGAGGCGACGGGAGGTTGCGTTAGGAGCGTTGTCGGGAAGACCGAGAGAAAGAGAAGGGTGACCCAAACGGTAGGAGCGAACGCGAGCGTTGGGTGTCGGACCACAAGTTGGTGGAGATTGTTGGCAACCCAAGCCAAAATGGTCGACCATGGGATGGCGGAAGCCAAATAGATAGCAAGGGTAACCAAAATAGGGACCATTGCGCAAATGGCAAAAGAAACGACAAGAAGTAGCCATGGGTTCGCACCTCGGATGAGGTTTAGAAGCGAACGAGGAGGAGACGCGATGTTTGGCTTGACTGGAAAGTCAAGCATCCAAACGGAGGGATCCGGCGCCAACATGCTGAGATTTGCTCTTGGCGACGGTGTCGGAGCGGGAGGACGACGTTCTCCACCGGTGTGAGTGGCGGTCGTGTGCGTGACAGTCCAACGACGACACTTCTCGCACCAGTTGAAGGTTTTATCCTTCACTTTCTTGGAATTGCTAGTTCCGGGAAGTGGTGGAATTGTGCGCCAGGATTTATGTTTGTTTGTGCGATCCTGGCGGGACCCAGAGGAGGAGGACGATCCGGACTTACGAGTGAGCTCCGGACACTTGTTCGCCCAATGACCGGGCTTTCCACACTTGTGGCAATTGCCCTTCTTCGTTGTCGTTTCGGTCCCGGATGCCTGGGACTGAATCAACGTGAGTACCTCAGCTCGGGAGATACCTGCGGGGGCAGTTGCGACATTGCCAAACGTCGCAGACGGAGCTCGGACATCAGGTGCATGACTCGCTGGAGGCCATTCCTTTCTGTCAAATTGCGTACGGTACGCGTCTTCAGCTTGGCGACAAATATCTTGGAACGTCAATTTCTCGGCGACCATGTGAGCATGGGCGCCTGACTTTTCCTTGTATCCGATGTCGAGGAGCGCCTGGTCAAGCTTCTGTTTCGTCGAACGGAGAGGAAAGCGGAAGTCTTCGTTTCCGGCTCCTCCGGCCAGAAGAAAGGTCTTGAGCATCGTGAGCGTGAGGTTGTGGTCGTACTGACCTGCCGTCGTGAGCTCACGTGCGTCCTTGCGATAATCAGCGGCGAGGGCTTCGAGGTTTTCGCCGGCGTACTGGGACGGGTGGCGAGCCTTAATCGCTGCCTTCAAGTCTTCAAAGCGCTCGATTGACGTGGATTGGATCGTCTTGATGAGCTGGAGCCAGACGACGTGAAACGAGTCGTCGTCGTCCATCTTCTCTTTGATCTTGCTCATGAGAGCGGGGTCAAGAGACGAGAAGGAACTTGTGGCGGCGAGGTCGTTCGACTTGTCGTACTTGTCGTAACGAAGAATCTGCTGGGAGCTGAGAGTCTTTGCTGTCGCGACGGTGTAACGAGAGACTCCTGACGACGTTCGTCATCACGGAGGAGCTCTCAGGATCGGGGAGATAGGCGATGGTGTCCATCCCACAATCGACGAGATGGTCCCAAACGGCGTTCTGGAAGTCTACGAGACTGCTCGCTTGGGTAAATAGAGTCGTCATGCCGGTACGACGAAAGTTGTACCCTTTGTGAGGCTGAGGCATGGACAGGGCGGAGTTGATTTGGTGACGTGATGTCGTCGGCGGCGCTCGGATCGAGGCCGACCCAACCAGGAGCTGGCTTACCGCCAGTCCAAGCGGACCAATCGTCCCTAGAAAGGGAGACAATGTTGCCCATGATGGGCTTATCGGGCCTATCAGAGGCGACAATAGGGTCGGAGACAGGTGGCGTCGGGGACGCGGTGACGGGGTCAGAAGTTGGAGTCGGAGACGCCATCTCAGAGAGATCAGAAGGAATAGCGAACTTGGAAAGGTCTTAGAAGAGCAAAGCACGGCGTGCTTGTAGATAAAATAGGTAGCCTAGTTGGTAACTTAGGCGCTCGGAGAGACTTGCTTGGTTGGTAACCGTAGAGTAGTCAACGGCGTTGACTTAGAGCTGCAGCGTAGACGATTGCGGAGCAATCGGGAAACAGATCCTTTGGAAAGGATCAACTTGAGTCCTTGGAAAGGAGACAACAAATTCCTTTAGGGAGGAATTGGCTTGCCTGGAAGGAAGCGTGAGGGGGTTAGCCTATAGATTGGGCAAAATAACCACTTGAGACTATCACCGGAGATGATACTCTAATCGTAGAAATTAGTACGTAGTACCGTAGGAAAATTACTGTAGGAAGGTTTCACAAATAGTACGTTCTGAGAAATTATAAGCTACAGTAAATTCGGCACTCAATCGTTCGAACGACAAACCCGTCGAACGTGTAAAATGGCATTTGACATTCCAACCTTTTTGTCGGGTAGTTCGTACGAAATCAATTAGAGGCCGTACAGTACAGCGTATCATGTTTCACATTTCGATGGATGACCTCACAGTAGCACAGTACAACGATGGCATCGCAGTCCAGTGCAGCGTAGGTTTCAATTTAGACCCACATACTGGTTACTGGTTACTGGTGTGTTTTTCACTTTCTATGTACTGTATCACATTGTGGCGTATGCCTTTTTTGTGTATCGTATACATACGTGTTCCACGTTGCACCATTTTTTCATGTTGGCCAAAGCAGGACGTAGTGCAGCAAGTACTTCGTTCACGATGTCGCTGCCGTCCGCAGTGCCCCGTGCGCCGTTTCACAAAAGCGTTCGCATTATGGTCGACAGCACATATTCATAGTAGATGAGAAAAGAAGCAGCTACAATGTGCGAAGACGAATGTAAATTGTGATCCACTGCCATCGAAGCAAGCCGGGGTTCATAGTTCGTGGTAGACCTACTACAAGAGTATCCACGTCGACACAAGATCCCGGGAAGGGTATCCTTAATTCAACTCAACGGCTTAACATTCGAAAGTAGCACATACACAATGAAGGAAGGCAGCGGGGGAGTTGATGAGGAAAGGTAGGCACACACGCCGCCAAGTCATGACACCGGAACATGGGCACAAGCCATTGGGGTGACATTGCATCCATAGTTCACTACGCAGATCCAAAGCGGAGATGTCAGTAGTATCTCGTGGAATACGTAACTATGCATATCATTGCAACCTCGCGATCATGACGGAACTATCCGTGGGAAGTATGGAACGACGTTCCAGGCTAGACATAGGAAATGAGCATGGTAAGCGACGCGACTTTCACGTCTTATTCTCGAAAACACTGATGAACGCGCCTGCGGGTCCCGGTCGAAGATGTTTATTTCCTTGATTCGAATGTATCAATTCGAACAAATGATGGTCGAATCCATGGATTTGATTGACGACTACTCGGAGTACATCGTTGTAGCTGGAATGGTTCCCGACATTAGTCAAGAGTTGTTACTGCTGAAACACCATTGGTTGGCGAAGGCGTTTGGCTTCTGTAGGAGAGGGAGCGATGTTTTCACCCTGACAGACTTCCGTCTCTGGAGACGCCTATCCGCATTGTTGTCCAACGTATAGACATGATGCTGGCAATGAGGAGTACTTGTGTAGCTGTCACATGCGCGACTTGGATTTCCAGACACTGTTGACCTTTTGTTGGATCGCCCAGATGTGGACATTCCACCGGGATTGGCAAATCAATTTAGGTTTAGGAATCACGCACATGTCTCATCCATCAGTGTCTTGGAATGGGACCCATAACTAGGACGACTTTAACCAGAGGCCTTGGGCGCTTCAATATTGACGAAATAATACTCGAACTCTAGCTACTACTGGAGACTACAGCGAGCCAGGAAGTGCCATTGCACGTATTGATATAATCTACCCCGGTAGATAGCAAGACGACAAAGAACTTGGGCTATAGACGTGAAGCAGCAGCGACGGAAACTCCATCAGTTTCCACACTCGTTCGCATCCTACTTGACTTGCCTTCTATCTGGTACAGATTCAAGCCACTTGACTGGGTGTCGGTTAAAGAAGGGCCAATCTGGAACACAAATCTATATATAGAACATGTCATCGAGCCGATCTACTATGATACCGGTAGGTTAACTTTGTCGCTTTACAATACATGTATATGGTACATGGTAGAATACTTGTACACGTGTATCTCTCCAGCTTGTGCTGAAGACTGCAGACTGCAGACACTCGATTATTCCGTATGTCAATTCCATGTACTCGATACTCCAGGCTAAAGGATGCCAATCCATTCCCTTCGAAAACTTAGTCCATTTGTCAATGACAAGCACAATGAACGACTATCGCATCCATGCCTGGAGTTCGCGGAGAAATCCGCATGACTTTGGTGTATGATCTTCAAAACAAGCAAGCGAGAACTCGCCTCGTCTTGTTGGTTCAGAGTTCAGAACGTCAAACGATTCGCACCACAACTACGCATATATCTGGGTTCTCGTTACGACTGCTCAACGCACGACCATCAGGCCCCTTTTCCTCATCTTCTACAATTCCATTTGCAATCACAATGCGAATTGGACGATTATTGCCAGAGCGAACGCTGCATTCGAGTAGAATGTCGCTAGTACGAAATGCATCAGCCAGCTTGTATCAAGATATCATCTCCTTGATTGGCAGTGGACGAAGAGACTACTACTCAAAATCTCGAAGCCAAGTGTTGCTTGGTTTTCTGACAGATATTCCAATTCAAGGTCATGGAATTATGGAATTCCGCCAGTCAGTGACTGGTCGTGCGATTCTGTAGAATGATATCGTCGTTGCTCGAGGGAACATCTATCGTGCAGTGGGTGTAAATGCCTTGGTTCATTGGTTCATTGGTTCATTGCATACGACTAACAGCGGTGAGTAGTATGGTTTTTGAAGATTGCTTCTCGGAGTATCTGGTAGCAGGTAGTGACTGAGATGACACGAACTTCTATCTCGGAGACGAGTCTCTCAATAAACCGTGTGGAGATTCCATTTTCCCTTGGCTGTGTCTGAGTCATCCTCCTGTGGTCGCACTCAAACTTTTTTGACTTTTGTAAGAACTCAAGTTGTTTTTCCTTGATTGTGAACAGAGTAAAATGGGTGAGTGTGTCCCTTGTAAGCAATCGTTGCCGTCCTCGGCAAGACCTTGTTCTCGCCGGTTCACCTGATTTGCCGGAAGCTCAGGAACGAGTGAATCTCGCAGATGAAATTATCTCGTGCGATGATATTGAATCCAAGACGGATTGAAGCAACAAACTGATTCAAAGACGCGACGGATAAATCGGACCTGGAACGTGATGTGGCACGCTTGATGGACGAGTGACTGGACTTGCTGGTGGCAACTTCTGAACCCAGCAGCGTCGGCGAGAGGCCAAGCCCAAAAGGCGCTTCTCGATTTGCTGTTGGCTCAACAGCCAGATTCGGCAATTTTCGTTTCTTCCAATATTGCGGCAGCAAGGCCTGCTGTAGTTGCATAGTTGTGTTCCACGTAGACAACAACGAGCGCAAAAGGCTTAAGAAGGCGAGACGTCACCAAGGTTCGTCGGAGTGTAGTCCACCATCACTGCCATCACACGCCTTCTTCGTTTAGTACCATTAGATAGAACCTAGTTTCTCTGCTCGAGCTACCGGAGAAAATGTGAAGAATAATGTACCTCTCGTAGTCTACGTAAGTTCTCTGGTTCATGTTCTTACAAGTGAGAAGCGCGATTCCAATGAGTTCTGCATCGACAGCGCAGGCAGCTGAATTTATCAATCAAACCTCAATCATATGCACTATATGGTGGAAACGACAACAAGCCACTAAGATGATTAGGAGTTCATCCAAGTGTGGCCATCACGATGTTTACGTAAACTACTCAAGACCTCATCATTATTGCCATCTTTCCTACCAGGCTAGCCAACCAGGCTCAAGCTCTCATAGTTTGGATTTTGGATACTGCCACCCCCTACATATGACTACACATGGAATATGCACATGCTTGTGTGAAGTTTGAGTCAGACTAAAACTGCCATTTCCTTGTAACTTATATAAGAAGGCATGGTTTAATAACAGGCGATCGCCTTACGTTCCTAAAAGAGCTTCGTTTAGGCGCCGAAAGAGAATATGGCCGCCTATTTTAGGCATTTTACGACTTATGACCATATCTACGGAGAAATCGTACATGAACTGTCTACTAACTTACTGTTGACTGGTACGGGGGAGCAATTTAATGAGCAAAAAGTGCTTCTTTTAGGCAAAACTCAACTTCCGAATAGGCACAAGGGCAAAAAAACGCTTATTTTAGGCGCCGTTTCAAGTTTGCTTTAGGAAGATGAGGCGGGACCCCGCTCATCGACTTTTTGAGTGCAGTTTATGTTGCACGTAAACGGATCCTTACAGTGTACCAGTATTACGGCACTACTAGCATGAGTACCTGAAAGTACTATACAGCAGTGCTGCGGTATGATCGATGTCATGCAGCGTATTCCACGTCTCGTACCCACAAACATTCATCCGACCACCACTCATTGCTTTTTCCTTCCTGTGCATCACATTCCTTTTTATAAATGAGAATGTCATTTGCTCCATCTCCTAAACAGGGACTGTATGTTTCAAATCTTAGAAACCACACACCCAGTCCAACCCTCTTCAGAAGCAATGCCATCTGATTTCAAACAAGTGTTTTTGCAACCCAGAAACTCATCAAAGTTTTCAATTGTTACATCCAATCATTCCTTTTCCCTTTTCCATCACAATGGTCAGACCAGTTCAATATGAGTTTATCACTTTTGTTTCAGCCACATCTTTCGGATCATTACTCACCACAAAAAACGCTTCACAAAAGTTGTTCATCCACCCCAACTTATTCCTACTAATGCGAGGATTGCACCCTTGAATAGTGTCAGTGTGATCCCTCCAACTGGATCAGTAGTAGAGTCAAGATGCAAGATCATGGAAAATAATCGTACCATTGATAAGCATTTTGCCATAAGATGATCACACACAAAAGCAGAAATGTAAGCAAACCACAAATCATTTTGCCGAATGACGGAGATAACGTACTAGATGCACGCGTCAATTGTACTCAAATTCACAAATAATGACTGAGCAAAGGCTACAGAGTGCATCCTCAAAGGCTTCACATGACTATGGATACTATTATTTGATTCCATTATATTAAAGAGGAATGGCCAAGTGCCATTGTATCCAAAACGACACACGGAGGAATGTCATAATACAAATAAGATTAGAGTGTTGTGTAGCGCAGAGCATGGCCAACCTCTGAGCTATTGTTGAGATGAATATGTAGGTTTTCATTTCTACATTGTTTGTCCAACATGGTGCTTTCAGTGGCTCCAGCAGCAGGCAGTTCTACTAGTGGTGATTACAGATAATTTAAGATCAATGCAACTTCTTACAAATGCTGGATAGTAGTATTGTTTTCAGTCTTGCTGCAATACACAGATGAGATTATGTTGAAACAGAAAAAAGAAGGTTTCCTTTTGAATGGTGGCAGCATGACTTGGAATTAGCACTGTAAATGATCACTTCCCTAAATCATTCTTTATGATCAATGTTGGCCTGGTGAGGAGAATGTAAAAGGCGTTTCTTGTCGTTGCTTCAAGACGAGACCATCAATGATCGATATAGCATTGCTCAAGGTATGTCCGAAGTTGTGGACTGAACAAAGAAAATCCATGCCAAATCGAGAGCAAAGCGCAGAGCTGAAGCAGTAGACAAAGCAGCAGCACCAGCACTTGCAGCAGAAGTAATACCCGCACCAAGCAAAAATAAAGAAAACCTTCTGCAAATGCAATTCTTGATTCCACAGCTGCTGATCTTGCTCAAGACCTACTAGGACAGCGCTGAAAATTTGTAAGCATGACATTGACAATCTATATTCTGCTGCGTATGATATTTTCATAACCCGACAGAGATGTTGCATTCTGTGCTTACTAGCGTACATTTTGGCATCAGAAGAAATGAAGTCTGTTCGCTGCTGGGTCGAGGAGTGCTGCTCCCAAGCTATCTTCGATAGCGGTCGGATGGGTTAAGAATCCGCCACAATGACTGAACCGACCGTTGCAGAGTGGAAATACATTTGCGAATGCAAGAAACCACTCCCACGCCTTCTGAGTATTATCGTGAGGAGATAACGCTTCCTAGGATCTGTTTCTGCGTTAAAACTTGCTGACATCACTGTGGAAATGGCTCGGAGCGCGCTCGTAACGAATATCATTCCAAAAGCGTTTGACAAGATAACTGACGACGACAACCATGTTGCCTTCATCCACAATCAAGATGCAGGAGCTAGTAACAAAACGGAGCATCAACAAAGCATTCGAACAATTAAACACAGTTGACTACAGGGTTTCGTAGAGTCACCTATTCAATCTCAACGACGTGTCGATGGCTTCGACGGCGTTTAGGTTTCAGGCATGACAGAAACAAGGAATCGTTTTTGCGATGGACACGAGAGACCTGATATTGTCTTCAATCGCAATGAGCTCTTAGTTTACCATCCCTCCAACTCGAACCTTGAACGCATCGATGGATCCGGATGTCGAAAGAGACTCTGGAAAGGTGGAACTTAGTCAACAGGATTCCAAACGACAGCAGTATTGCACATCAACAAGAATACACATACCGAAATGCCTTTTATTCTAGTATATTCAGTTGCAGACAAATGGGCTTTGGCTTGTTTGGAGGTAACCTTAGGGTTTCCAAGCCACAACACCAAAACGCGTTGATGATCTTTGGGCACAACTAGTTTTCAATCAGTTCCTTCTCAAACCGAAACAATGGGTGGCACCAGTTGGTCAAAGAGCAATCCTCCCAAAGTCCAAAGGAATCAGTCGTATCATGGTCTCGTCTGCATTCCAAAGTTGAGAAACAGGATTTGGTGTGAAAGTCAGTTGCCTTCAACAAGACGAAATCAACAAATCTCGTCAAGGTCACAAAATTCGTTGATCATGATGCAGCCCTTGCTGTACATGGTGATGTCGCTAAGAAGGGCATACGAGAGGCAAACTTTGTTGTGAGTTTCGAATTGGGAGCAAACAAGGAAGGATACTGGACTTACAATCATATGGCAATACAGACTTAGTACAATCATACGTCAATACAGACTTACAATCATACGTCAATACACCAGTTTGAGGACTGTGTTGACTCTATCAAAGTAATCTATCCGCACTTTGATTTCCTTTTCTTGTTCGATCATTCACAGGGACATGCGAAAAAGTTAATCAGCGGTTTAGATCCTTACAGATGCGAGAGTCAAAGATCAAAGATCATGATGGTGACCTGGGAATGCACAAACATACCTTACAAGTTGGTGATACACAGGAGTGTTTATGTTCACTTCTGATGAGGAGGGTCCATTCTGGATGTCACCCGCCGAGGAGAGGGGACTCATAGTATGTGTGAGTATTGCTCCCAAAACAAGTCGTTTTCATCTGATAAAAACCAAGACGGGAGCTTCTTTCACCAAGAAGTCAGTGAAAATCCACTTAGCTACCAAGTGGATTTCAATGAACCATGAGAAGACCTTACCGGCTTCTTGTTTGAATCGAACACTACAGCTACAAATATGATCATAACGCCCACACTGGCTTAAGTGCAAATGACCACGGCAAAGGAGTTCTACGGCTAGATTGTGCTTTTGCCAGACCTTCAAGCACGTATGGCTGGTTTCACCATCAACATGCCCAAGGTACAGCGGTGTGGTACAGAGGATTGTGGGATCTCACAATAAATTCTATATTGGATGTCATCAAGTTTGTTCCGAGTGGTGAGTTGCATATCTTGCACATACACACTTCTTCCCACAATTGAGTGAACTCATCATCAGAACAATTATCATGGTATGCTTTTTGTATTTCAATCAATTTCCCTTGACAAACCCATTGTCAAAGTCAACGAAAGGGGTCCACGGCGGTGATCATTCCCGCCTCTTCTCTCGGAGCTTTTACGAGGACGAGTTGGAGCTTTCTTGTTCTGTTTGCAAGCTTTGTTGCATCAAAAATCTTCGTGAGACTGTCTAGTGTCTAGTGGCGCTTTGGTAGTAGGGAGATTTATTTTTTCGATGGAGATTGCAGAGACGTTCTTTGGGGCTCTACATGGAGAGAAAACAATGGTAAAAGGAAGCCGAGAAACAAAAGTTTTCCAAACTATCGAAAAAACTGATTTCGTCGTCATCTTCCTGTTTTTCACCTAAACTTAAGTTTTTTTCGATGTCTAACGAATTTTCAAAGAATCTCTCTCTAGTATCTGAAGTCTTTCAAGAAAGTGAGACTATAGACAAAACTTTGGAAATTCTATCACCAGGTCCACGGACAATTTCAACAATGCCAACTTGAGCAACTAGTACAAATGGCAGGATGAAATTACCGAGAGCAATGTTGAGCTCTTAAGTTTGATCTAAAGTCAAAAGCATTCCACCTAATCTCTCTAATGTTAAAAGTTAAATGTTTAGTAAAGTTCCGCAATTGGACTGTGTAACCAATGTTCCCGTTTTATGTGCATGTACTTTTCAGGCCTTCGATGCAAATTTGTTTCACTCCTAAAGGCAGATCGTCCTTTGAGAACAAATGTAAAAATGTAGTCTGTTTTTGAGAATGACCGAGAACTTCTACCGGTGGTACTCCAGTACATTGTAAAGGCAAATCGTGGAAGAAGTTGCGGGAACCCACATACTTTTGTTTATGTCCGAAAGCTACTGCTATCGGCAAGTGGACCAATAAACCGCGTTGGGTGACGTCATGGCAGTAGTGTATTTATAAAGCACGCCTGCTGTCCAATATTTACAATCTCTTATGGAAACATTTAGCAGTTTCTCACTAGGGATTCGGAGTAATTCTTAGTCAGTTGCTGGAACTCAGGACCCATGGACACAAGTGTTCAGTCTGCTTACCGTTAGCAAAATCTCTTTCCGTCATTGAACCACTTTTTGATAGTGTTTCTACAATCAATTTGTCGTAGCGTGGATGTTTTTGGTCGGTCTGGGTCCGATTAGGTTTCACCAATTTGACGTCAACGCCCACGTCACAGTACTGATGTCTTCACGTTCAACGTACAGACATACAGTACTACAGTAAGACAGTAACATACGGAGCGCATCCTGATTGGTACGCGCTGACGTCAAATTGGTGAAACCTAATCGGATCTTCACTGACATCAGGATTCCTCCGTGTGAAGCAATGACGTTTCCAAGATTTAACTCTTAAGCGAGCTCAGGAGACAAATACGAAATGTCGTTTCCGACAAAGCTTTGTCGTTTCCGACAAGCGTTTGTCGATTCCGACAAAGCTTTTGTCGTTTTCTAGATAACCTTAGAAGTTGAGGCAACCCAGTACCCATTAAACGAAAATTTGTCCTAATGACCGTTAGCAAATTCTCCGCAAGACAGATCCGACCAAATAGAGCGTGTCACGAAGACACTGTAACCATCTACGCCAGAGTGGTGAATGGGCGCCCTTCCTTCCGTGTGCAGAAACAACATGACAAATCTCGAATATATATTTTTCAGGCTGCGGTAATCCAAACGCGTTCGTATGTTCCGACACCCATTCAGATATCGGCAAGTCTGAACAAAATGCATCTTTTATGTATGTCCGTGCGCTAACGGTACCAGGTACTTAGTCCCTGTATTTGTGTGCCTGTTAAATGGATTTATGGTCATTTTGTCGAGTAACATAAAGCCCGGCACGAGTGCGGAATTCCGTCATGACTTTTATCCACTTTCGAAGCTCGCAATTTTCCGACAAAGCGCTTGTCGGAAACGACAAACGCTTGTCGGAAACGACAAGGCTTTGTCGGAAACGACAAAGCTTTGTCGGCAAATTTATCCTTAGCTAAGAAAAACCTTCGTAGAAATATATCACGAAGCTACGTGCCTTGTCGAAAAAGAAACGACAAGCACATGCTTGTCGGTCTTTGTCGTTTTTTCGTAGTACTTATCCACAAAAAATGAACGTAGATTAGACATTATTACTAAGGTTATCTAAAAAACGACAAAGCTTTGTCGGAAACGACAAACGTTTGTCGGAAACGGCAAAGCTTTGTCGGAATCGACAAAGCTTTGTCGGAAACGACAAGGCGTATTTGTGTCCTGAGCTCGCTTAAGAGTTAAATTTTGGAAACGTCATTGCTTCACACGGAGGAATCCTGATGCCAGTTAACCCTAAGACCGACCAAAAACATCCACGCTACGACAAATTGATTGTAGAAACACTATCAAAAAGTGGTTCAATGACGGAAAGAGATTTTGCTAACGGTAAGCCGCCTGAACACTTGTGTCCATGGGTCCTGGGTTCCAGCAACTGACTAAGAATTACTCCGAATCCCTAGTGAGAAACTGCTAAATGTTTCCATAAGAGATTGTATATATATTGTACAGTAGGCGTGCTTTATAAATACACTACTGCCATGACGTCACCCAACTCGGGGTATTGGTCCACTTGCCGATAGCAGTAGCTTTCGGACATACGCAAAAGTCTGTGGGTTCCCGCAACTTCTTAGTAATAATGTCTAATCTACGTTCATTTTATGTAGATAAGTACTACGATAAAACGACAAAGACCGACAAGCATGTGCTTCTCGGTTTTTTTTTCGACAAGGCATGTAGCTTCGTGATATATTTCTACGAAGGTTTTTCTTAGCTAAGGATAAATTTGCCGACAAAGCTTTGTCGTTTCCGACAAGCGCTTTGTCGGAAAATTGCGAGCTTCGAAACTGGATAAAAGTCATGACGGAATTCCCCACTCGTGTCGGGCTTAACTCGACAAAATGACCAAAAATCCATTTAACAGGCACACAAATACAGGGACTAAGTGCCTGGTACCGTTGGCACACGGACATACACAAAAGATGCATTTTGTCCAGACTTGCCGATATCTGAATGGGTGTCGGAACATACGAACGCGTTTGGATTAACGCAGCCTGAAAGATATATTCGAGATTTGTCATGTTGTTTCTGCACACATGGAGGAAGAGCGCCCATTCACCACTCCGGCGTAGAGGGTTACAGGGTCTTCGTGACACGCTCCAGTCGGGCGGATTGTCTTGCGGAGAATTTGCTAACGGTCATTAGGACAAATTTTCGTTTAATGGGTACTGGGTTCCCTCAACTTCTAATGATAAGGACATAATTCGAGTATGATGTATCGTAGACATGTCGACATCTTCGGAACTCAATTGTGTACAGTATGATTGAATGTGACACGGAGGTATGCATAAGTGACTGACGTTGCAGTGACTTGTGGACGATGTGGAGAGGCCTGAAATAAGCATTTGTAGTTTCATAATCAGCTGGGCATGATTGAAACCGTTCCTTGGACATTAAATTTGTCACTATTCTCTAAGTAGTCAAACACACAAAATGTCAATGCCCGTGTCTTGATCATAGTTCAAATTTGCTGAAGGTCAGAGTGACTGACGATCTGGACAGTTTCAAGAGCGTTTAACATAGAGACAAATTCATACTCATGCCACAAATGAAAACCGGATTACGTCACATCATCTTAATTTCAAATCTCAACTACTTAAATGTAATCCATGCATCCTCCTTACTCATGTAACCTCCTCGTCCTACACCCAGGCTACACAAGGACTTGTACTCACAGTACCGTACATGATATTCAGTACCCAGTATAGGCATCCTTCATTCGTTTTTCTCTCTCTCTCTCTCAACTTCACAACTCCACAGACAAACATGAATCCCATCACACATCAAACATCAAAGCATCCGCCGCCAAAATCCATCCAAGTGATCCCACCATTCCATGCTTCCACCGATCCCTCAAAAGTCAAACTCGAACATCCGCAAACACGACCCGTCTCCTGTGCCTTTTTCCTTGCTGCCTTCATCCATTCATTCTTTCACTTTAGCCGCTGTAGATTCAGTAACAACAACCTGAAGCACACGCGATTTCTCCAATGTCGATACCGATATTCCCGTAGAGAGAACGGGGTGAGCAGAGGGATGACGGAATTGTCCCTATCAACGAATTGTAGGAGAACCACAACGACGTCAACTGTGTCAAGAGTCCAATCTCACTCGGAATTGAGGAAGTCAACGAATTGTAGGAGAACCACAACGACGTCAACTGTGTCAAGAGTCCAATCTCACTGGGAATTGAGGAAGTCAACGAATTGTCGTAGAAAGACAACAACGTCAACTGTGTCAAGAGTCCAATCTCACTGGGAATTGAGGATGTCAACGAATTGCTGTAGAAAGACAACCACGTCAACTGTGTCAAGAGTCCAATCTCACTGGGAATTGAGGAAGTCAACGAATTGCCGGAGAAAGACAACGACGTCAACTGTGTCAAGAGTCCAATCTCACTGGGAATTGAGGAAGTCAACGAATTGCCGGAGAAAGACAACGCTGTCAACTGTGTCAAGAGTCCAATCTCACTGGGAATTGAGGAAGTCAACGAATTGCTGTCGAAATCCAACCACGTCAACTGTGGCAAGAGTCCAATCTCACTGGGAATTGAGGAAGTCAACGAATTGTAGGAGAAAGACAACAACGTCAACTGTGTCAAGAGTCCAATCTCACTGGGAATTGAGGAAGTCAACGAATTGCCGGAGAAAGACAACGACGTCAACTGTGTCAAGAGTCCAATCTCACTGGGAATTGAGGATGTCAACGAATTGCTGTAGAAAGACAACGCTGTCAACTGTGTCAAGAGTCCAATCTCACTGGGAATTGAGGAAGTCAACGAATTGCTGTGGAAATCCAACCACGTCAACTGTGGCAAGAGTCCAATCTCACTGGGAATTGAGGAAGTCAACGAATTGTAGGAGAAAGACAACAACGTCAACTGTGTCAAGAGTCCAATCTCACTGGGAATTGAGGAAGTCAACGAATTGCCGGAGAAAGACAACAACGTCAACTGTGTCAAGAGTCCAATCTCACTGGGAATTGAGGATGTCAACGAATTGCTGTAGAAAGACAACCACGTCAACTGTGTCAAGAGTCCAATCTCACTGGGAATGGTGGAACCAGTCGTTTTGTCGTTTGCATTATTATCAGAGTCAAATACAAATGTCGATCGACACTTTGTCACATTTCGAATGGAAAGAAAGTTGCAGGCAATTCCAAACGGCGTCAAGGAGGAGATTGGATTCGAGGTGGTGGTGGGCCTTCTTGTAGTTGGTGACTGCGTGGGTAGCGCCGTGCTTATCGGTTTCTGGGTAGGCGATATGGGCGCAATTGGAACGAACGTGGGGGGCGGCCTTGTTGGATCGGGACTTGTGGGTGCCGTTGTTATTGGGGCCGTGGTTGGAGGCGCCGTTGTTGGTTCGGGGGTGGAAGGCACGTCTTCAGATGGAACCGGAGCTGTGGGCGCGCCTGTAATTGGGACGGTGGGAGGAGGCGTCAATGAAGAACTGCTATTAGCCGATGGTTGTCGAACGAAAAGCACCACCATCACTACCACCACAACAACAAGACCGCACGCAAGCAAGACAAGACCCAAAGTAATCCATCGACGTTGGTACCATTTCGTTCTGACGTATTGGGCCTCCGCAACCAACACCGTTCCATCCTCATTGCCATCTGGTACCCGTTGTGCTTCTACAGCATACACACCAAATCCAGAAGCTGCAGAGTTTGGCACTCCATCTTCCTGTTTGGATTCTTCAGTCGCAAACTGTCTGGCATTAGCATTCGAACCAATGGGATACCTGACTGCCCGACCTGTTGCAGTGTTGCGAGCTGATCGTACTGGAAATGCTCCAGGACCAACGTCGGAATTGCTTGCATAAACAACTGGAGGGCTTCCCATCGAGTCAACCATTCCAAACCCGGCGGCGGATAATTGCATTCTTGGGTCAGTCGGCAGTGCGTGTTCCAATTTCTTTGTATCACCGACACCACCAGCACCATAAGCAACGTCACGATCATCTACCTTTGCTGCGGATGGCGATGATAACGAAGCGTATGGAGAGGAACCAGAACGTGCCGACGACGGCATGGCCGTGCTTGGCAAATCCGATGAGAATTCTTCAGCAAAGTCACTCTCCTGGATTCCTCCAGCACCTGAAGAATCCTTCGCAACGTTATCGGCACTGCCACGATTCTCCATCGGAAACAAGTGTTAAGTATTACTGGAATAGAAAGAGAGTGCATGTGAGTCGAAGCGTTGATGCGATTGGTCTCCAAGACCGACGAATCAGTTCAACTCCGACTACTGTACCGGTAGCACTCCTACAGGATGATATGCAACACAACACACTGAACCACTCGTATTCTCGAGTCGTCCGTGCACGCGAGACGAAACGTCAATACAACAACGAGGAGGTCAAGAATAGCAACTGTGTGCGTTCTCAAACGTGTGCTGTAGTACATGTATACTCACAACCTCGTAGTTCTCAATGTGTATTAAATCGTAATGCAAAATGCACAATTAATAGGAATTCACTACTAACAGAGAGAGCTCTGTGCTTTGTGCGAGTGCGAGAAAGAATGGCAAGGCGGCATGCAGATTCATTTCACAAAAATGATCCGGAACATAATTGAATCGTACTGGTACATGAGTACAGGAGCGCTTCGTATGTGATACCCTTCAAATCATCGTATGATACTTCGTACTGTGAACAATGGCATCTACTTGGTAGCAGATCATGCATGTCCACAGTCCACACACACACTGTCCACGTCTGATCGCCTCACAAACCCAACATCCAATGGGCATTTTCGTTCGGCAGGCCGACGCGTATGATATATCCGTTTTTCTGTTCCTGTCTTACGAGCTCCATTCCTCATTCATGTTGTTTTCGATTGCGCTTTTCTTCATCAACAAAACATGGATTGAGGATGGCTTATACAGGTGACCTGCATTACGGTCAAGTTTGTTTGTGTGGAGAATATGTCTAGTGAGAAATGCATCCTCCATACCTTGACATTATTGACATTTCATTGTGAGATTGCCACTTTAACACGACGTGACAAACCCGTTGAAAGAGGTGTTCCACCGAGACTCGACAAACTGCAGCAGAGCTTTAGGAAAAAGGTTTCCAAATCCGTAGGCGAGGACGAAGCCACTCGTTGTCAAGTGTCGAAGGGAGAAATCCTCCCGTCCTGTGACATTTGCTACCTTACGGTACAGACATTACGTGCGGCAAAGGGCATGCACTTTGCGCGAGTTGCATCGGGAATACCCTCAATCACAGAGGCGGATTTCAACTATCGTGCCTGATGAACGGATGCTCGAGCCAACCTTTCCAAGACAAGGATCTTTTCGGACGCATACCTGTTGACAATTGAGATCGAGGTGGCGAAAGTTTTGATTTCGAACATTGCACCGTGGCTGAAAATTGTGCCTCCAGGCACTGAAAAGGATTGCGAACGCTCAAGGCCTCCCATTCCCTATTCCTGATATTCCATTTCTTGATCAATGCAAAATGATGGGTACATTCCTCGAGTCTGTGACTGACAACGGAACAATTGTGTTGTTGTCAAGTTGTGAGACTCAACCTTGAGAATGGCACCATGAATATCGATACCTATGGTCAAATACAGGAACTAGCAGGAGACGCATTCAAGGTGATTGCAGGGATGGCGAAGAAAATAGAAGCGATGTCAGTGGAAGCCACCTCAGAGCTGGTATCTGTTTGCGATCGGAACGGGACGATTATGTGGGTCAAGGATGAATATCAGGATACCTTTCGAGTTTAGGATAGTTACTATAGTACGTTCGTGCAGTACGTTGCATGTGTGTATAAAGTCTTTTCGTTGCAGAATGGACCCTAGAGGGGGACTGAAATACTCAACTCTTTAATCACACGATGTTGCTTCTTGAGATCAGGTTCCATCGCTTGCATGACTGTATCGCACGTCGTTGTAAACCCTGGCACCATAATGCTTGATCCCGAGCTCCCATCAGGACAACGAACGTCCTTTCGAATATGAGACACATCAATATCTTGTTGACAGCATAGCTCTGAAGTACAACTATATTTTCAACTCGAACACAGGAGCGGACCGCTTCAGACAAACACTTTCATCGTTAAGCACGGAAACTAGGCCCATGCGACCTTGGACGTGCAGGTTTGAGACATAAGCATTATCTCCATGCAGAATGCTGTAATGCGCAGGGCCTTCGAACTCGTGTAATCCGCCTGCCTGTGGACTTCGGATTGTCATGTAGTAATGTTGTGATCCGAAATCCAACCCGATCAACTTTGTCAAGCGTCCGATCTCACTGGGAATTGTCGAAGTCAACTGATTGCTGTCAGCAGAATGCGAAACAGCATCAAGAGTCCAAGCTCACTGGGAATTGTGGAACCAGTTATGTACAGATTTTCATCCAATGTGGTACTCCCGAATAAAGTGATTGACAGGATGTGAGGGAAGTTTGTTTCATGTTTCATTCCGTTCCGTCTCAAGGGGGTGGTGAAGTTACACGAGGGCACCTCCGACGGTATGATAGCTCTATCTTCTACTCCGAGTACTTAGTAGTACTTGTAGTATGCAGTAGATGCATACGGTGACGAAACCTCGGCTTCGTTCCAGCATACACGTATCACGTGGGGCGCCACCTCACTTTTTCTTTTTTTTCAATGCTTTGTATCCGCGCATGTATTTCTACGCGTTTTTTTCTCTCTTGAACCACTCGACAACTCATCCTTTACTTTCTCCACTTGTCTCCTGTTTCCTGTTACCTGTCGCCGTTCATCAAGTATCATACATCGCCATTCATCATACCTGATAGCCGATAGCTGATATCCTCGTTGGTTTTACCAGGTATCATTGCATATATTAGTAGAAATTGATCCAGAAGATGGCTCCCGACGCTGAACAGGTGCGACAGAACAGAAATGCCGCTGGTAGAACATTGGCAGAGGAGGAGGATATACCGGTAGTTGAACTGGAACAAACACAGACAGAGATGTCAGTTTTCAAAGACGCTAATGACTTGACTGGCAATTTGATTGCGATTGATGGTATTGTCTTTACCCTCGATCATTTCAATCATCCAGGTGGAGAACAAATCAAACTATTCGGAGGGAACGATGTTACAGTTCAGTACAAGATGATCCATCCTCATCATACATCCAAACATCTCAACAAGTTGAAGATTGTTGGAAAATTGGCGAAATCGGATAATGAATATCAGTTTGATACTCCCTTTGAACGAGAACTCAAACAAGAAGTCTTTAAAATTGTGAAACGAGGACAAGAATTTGGAACCATGGGCTACATGGCACGCGCCACCTTCTACATTGCACTCTACCTCACATGTCTCTATTACTGGATCACACAAGAGTCAACCTTGACATTGGCGGCCATCTTTGGGATTGCACATGCTCTAATTGGCTTGAATGTGCAACATGATGCCAACCATGGTGCAGCATCACGAAAGCCATTCATCAATGATCTTTTGGGCTTTGGTGTTGACCTTATTGGTGGTTCCAAGTGGTTATGGATGGAGCAGCATTGGACCCATCATGCGTAAGTATTTCACTGGACCTGGAGTACTGCCTGCTGCCTGGTACTGTACGAAGTACAAAATGCTCGACCACTACGACTTGTTCTAACATGTCTCTAGCTTTACAAACCACAAGGACAAGGATCCTGATGCCATTAGCGCCGAGCCCATGATCATCCTCAATGATTACCCAGTTGGACATCCGAAGCGACGTTGGTATCATAATTTCCAACTACTTTGGACGTTGCCACTCCTTGGTTTGTATTGGGTTTCGATTGTTTTCAGTACCGATGTTGTGCACCTCAAGCACCCAGGCGCACTATCCGTTGGAGTGAATCTCGACAATGACTTTATTCGCAATCGGCGCGTATATGCCATGCTGAGCCGTCTGATTTATGTCCTAGCAGTCTTTGTCCCACCCTTCTACCACCGCGGCATGACGTGGACGCCACTCGTGCACCTCATGGCAATGGGATTTATCGGTAGTCTCCTTCTATCGACACTCTTTATCATCTCACACAACTTTGATGCGGTCGAACGAGACCCGACGGCCGAGGCACGACGAAACGGCACCAAAGTATGCTGGTATAAGAGTCAAGTGGAAACATCCAGCACGTACGGAGGGTTCGTGTCCGGTTGCTTGACGGGAGGGCTCAACTTTCAAATTGAGCACCATCTGTTTCCCCGAATGTCGTCGGCCTGGTATCCCTACATTGCTCCCAAGGTTAGAGAGGTTTGTAAGAAACACGGCGTCAAGTATGCTTACTATCCATGGCTATGGCAGAACCTCTTCGCGACGGCGCAGCATATACATGCTGCAGGAACAGGATCGCTTAGTGGAAACAAAAAGGACTGAATGAAAAATCTCCGAGACTATAGTCAGGTTAAAGCCAGATAAGATTTAAATTGCTAGCTTCTTGCCACTCGTAGAACAACTTCCACCAAGGCGACCGAAGAACCTTCTGACAGTGCCTGGATCCCGTCAGTATCGTTGCCCAGAACAGGTAACGTCGCTTGGATTTTCAAATCACTACTCCTCCAAGCACGAGGCCGAGATTGTTTCGCAAACTCGGAAACGAAAACAAGAGGCCGTATGATAGAGCTTTCGATCGGAGCTTCAATGGCATATCGTATTTCTCCGCGCATGAAACTCTCCCATGATGGTATCGCTTTCTTCTCCAAGAGACTCGACTTGTCGTCGACGCACTCGTCCCGTAGAACAGTCGCTATGATTGACCAGGGTCCAACGTTCACCTCTTCGCCATATTGTACACTTTCACCCACGACATGAAACTGCTGAGCCTTTTGAAATGGAAAACTGTCTGGGAAAAGTACAAACACCCGCCCATCGTTTCGAAGAAAGACCGCATAGTCACGACGACACTGCAGCCACCCTTCTTTCAGTGTCGCACACTGCACCCGTTCCAAAAAGGCTTCCACACTCTTGTCACTGAACATTCCAAGGCTCGATTTATGCAGTGCCTCGCGAAGAACAAACTTCCAAAAGAAAAGGCCTTGTTCTTTCCACGGTTGTGTGTAGAACGAAATCCCCAAAGGGGATCTTTCAACTTGGTGGAGAAATGGTCCCAGCACAGCAGACTGTAGTAGGTCCCTTGCTTGGTCGCTCTCAACGGCAAGGTTGCTCAAATTATTCATACTTCCCTCCCCATAAATTTCCTGCAGTAATGGCACGAGCTTATTCCGCAATTTTCCTCGAGTTGACCAATGAGGAGTGGTATCCTTGAAATACGGCACTCCAAATCGATGAGCATAGTCAAAGATTTCTTTCTTTTCCAACGGAAGCAGTGGACGGTAGATACAAACTCTGTCATTTACAGACACTTGTGTCATTCCGGATAGATCCAAAGGTCCACTCCCTTTGTGGGCATTGGATAACACGTTCTCCCTCAAATCACCACGATGATGACCCAGCATCACACCAACTTCAATATGACTTGTAGTGCCGTTTCCAGTTTCATCTCTGCACAAGCGCACAGTTTCACGATAGCAATCGTACCTTGCTTCTCTCGCAATTCTCTCATAATCATCTCTCGCATCAACACCACGAGTAACTTCATCAATCCGACGTGAACAGAAATAAATGTCCTTTTGTTCACAGTATCGTTTAACGTAGTCGGCTTCGGCGGCAGATTCGGGACGATTGGCATAGTCGATATGAATGCCGAACACTTTAATGTTGTAATTGCAATTGTGGGCAAGATGCGCAAGCACGGATGCAATCACCATGCTGTCCACACCACCAGATAAGGACACAATGACAGGATAAGGCTTCTCATCAATAGTATTTTCTCCTTGTGGAAGAATTCCTCGACTGTTTAGAAATGAAACCATCGTTTTGTGA
Source organism: Fragilaria crotonensis (assembly GCA_022925895.1). Classification (NCBI taxonomy): domain Eukaryota; phylum Bacillariophyta; class Fragilariophyceae; order Fragilariales; family Fragilariaceae; genus Fragilaria; species Fragilaria crotonensis. The sequence goes on from JAKSYS010000011.1 coordinate 54,655, forward strand.
ACAACATGATGGCACGCGGGACCCATATCAGCATCGAATGGAAACGTTTCCAAAATATCATAATCAGACGAAGAAGATGAAGCCGTATTAGTAGCAGCAGCACCCGTAGTACCCTGCGTTTCATCTCCAATTCTGCGTGCCTCATCTTGAAGGACTGCCTTGCGACGATTGGTTGCCTTTCGGAACCGACTCAGCATCGAATGGCACTGATCTGCAATTGAGGACAGTTCTTCAATATTTTCTTGAACGAATTGCACCTTGTCAAGTGTACCAGCATGACGAAATGGCATCAATGAAAAGATTACCATGGGCAAGGATATCATTCCGCATTGTATCTCATGTTTATGAACTTTGAGAAAGTTCTCGGCAGCAGCGAACGCGAGTGCATCGAGATCCCTTTGTTGTGGTAGGGACGATGGTGTACCACAGACCTGTCTCGACGAAGAAGCGTAGTAACGATGAATGTGTCGAGAGAATTGATCAAGGACAATAATCGTTGCAAGTTTTCCTTGATATCCATAAATTTCCAGGTCCCATTGTTTGTACCTTTCGTCCAGAATGAATCTTTCAAAGTTTTGTGTAATTTGTTCATCCACCATGAGTCTTTGATTTTCAGAGGAGGCAGCAATCATCCATAACTTCTTTTGCGCAAGATCAGGAGTGAATTGTCCAAACCAAAACATGAGGACTGATTGGATTGAACGATAATTGTCGTATACTCCCGGGTCAGGTTGAACTGGTACAGATACTGGTAGTACGGATGGTCGTCGGTCTCGTCTGGAAATGGAATCGAACCAGGCAATCCAACGGTTCCGTATGAGGCTCCCAATGGCAGGTGATGACATTGTTATTGTTTTCATTGCTACAGCAACATCCTTGCATAGTTTCTCAATGCCTTGTCTGGTGCTACTACTGCTCCAGGTACACACGGAGCAGCAACAACCAGACAAGTCTTCGGAATTCGAACTCTTCTTCGTCTTCTTCTTCGCGACACACACATGTCCAATCAAAACAAGAAGCGCCATGGATATCACAAAAAATTCCTTGTCCGATTCGTCCATGATTCTTCTCAGGAGGGAGAGTGTGAAAGAATGCATTGCGGCGACTGGGTGCGAACGGTGAGTGATGTGCAGCCTCCATCACCGACATGATGAGGATATCATTTCATCTACCTGTACTGTAGTATTACAGGAGGACAGAGTTGGGTGATCGTTATATGATAGGAGAGAGTGGTGGTGTCCATCAGAATTTCTTGTCTCTGGTTCGTCGGTATGTCATATAGTACGAGTACACAAGTATTGGTAGACCCACATACTGTTACTGGTTACTGGTGTGTTCCCTTTTCTACATGTGCTACCAGTATGACACTGTCGCGTACGCCTTTTTTGTGTAGATCGTGTATCGTAAACGTTCCACGTTGCACCATTTTTTTTATTATGTATGATATGTTGGCCAAAGCAGGACGTACAAGTACTAGTACTCGTTCACGATGTGGCTGCCGTGCGCAGTGCCCCTTGCGCCGTTTCACCAAAAGCTTTGACATGCAAAAATGATAATGACAATAATCCGGGCACATGATCATACTAAATGAACAGAAGCAGCTACAATGTGCGAAGACGGATGTAAATTGTGATCCACCGCCATCGAACCAAGCCGGGGTTCACAGTTCGTGGTAGACCTACAAGAGTATCCACGTCGACACAAGATCCAGGGAAGGGTTATTTCAACTCAACGGCTTTGCATTCGAATGCACAGTAGCACATGCACGATGAAGGAAGGCAGCGGGGGAGTTTATGAGGAAAGGTAGGCACACACGCCGCCATGTCATGACACCGACACATGGGCAATGGGCACAAGCCATTGGGTTGACACATTGCTTCAATATTTCACTACGCAGATCCTACGCGGAGATGTCAGTGGTATCTCGTGGAATACGTAAATATGCATATCATTGCAACCTCGCGATCATGACGGAACCTCGAGCATGGTAAGCGACGCGACTTTCACGTCTTATTCTCGAAAACACTGATGAACGCGCCTGCCGGTCCCGGTCGAAGATGTTTATTTCCTTGCTTTGAATGTATCAATTCGAACAAATGGCGGTCGAATCCATGGATTTGATTGACGACTACATCGTTGTAGCTGGAATGGTGCCCGGCAATAGTCAAGAGTTGTTACTGCTGAAGCACCATCGGTTGGAGAAGGCGTTTGGCTTCTATAGGAGAGGGAGCGACGTTTTTACCCTGACTCGGAAGTACTCATAAACGGTCTTGCCGCTGCCTTTAGCGACGATGACCACGAGCTCGCTGCAGCCGTCGTGCCACTAATTCTCGACAGACTCCGTCTCCGGAGACGCCTATCCGCATTGTTGTCCAACCTATAGACATGATGCTGGCAATGAGTACTTGTGTAGCTGCCACATGCGCGACTTTGATTTCCAGACACTGTTGACCTTGTTGGATCGCCCAGATGTGGACATTCCACCGCGATTGGCAAGTCAATTTAGGAATCACGCACATGTCTCATCCATCAGTGTCTTGGAATGGGACCCATAACTAGGACGACTTTATCGGAGATTAGAACCAGAGGCCTTGGGCGCTTTAATATTAACTAAATAATACTCGAACTCTAGCTACTACTGGAGACGAAAGCAAGCCAGGAAGTGCCATTCATATATTGATATAATCTACCGGTAGATAGCAAGACGACAAAGAACTTGGGATGTACGGAGTAGACGTGACGCAGCAGCGACGGAAACTCCATCAGTTTCCCCACTCGTTCGCATCCTACTTGACTTGCCTTCTATCTGGTACAGATTCAAGCCACTTGACTGGGTGTCGGTTGAAGAAGGGCCAATCTGGAACACAAATCTATAGAACATCTGCACAGGCGATGATGAGCACAAAAAATGAGCAGACCGTGACGAAATGAATACAAGAATTGACGAAAAACGAATACGTAAAATGACTCACAATAACCGAAATGATCACCCCCACAAGCCACACGTAAAACGTGTGATAAAAATTTTGATGCATGTATCCAATCACCCAACCTACTGCTCCAAAGGAGCAAATGATCCATTGAAACAGAAGCTCAGCGAGGCGTTGTCCTTCGTAGTCCATGGTACAGTTGTTGGGGAGAAAAATCTTACAGGTTGATTGCTTTGGCGTGATGGACAGCGACTAGGACTACGCGGGGTGAGGGGATCGGTATATAGTACACGTGGAAGTCAATACCGGTATATGGTACAGTACTCTGGTGATAATAAGTAGTCGAGGTAACATGAGCGAGAGACATGCTAGAAGGACTTAAACGTTACATAAACGAAGAAGTGCGTTCAGTGCTGGATACACCCAGTAGTACTGTCGTTCTCGCACTGTATACTGTAGCACGTAGCATGGCCATATTTAATCAGTCCCCTCGAACTAATGGGATTAAGTCGGACGAGCACATTAGGTCGTCGTAATTCGCGATGTATACGATCATAGTGATATTTAGTTGCCGATGATGGCAAACAAGGGAACCCAAAAGAAAACCTGCGAACCTCGGTGAGGGGGTTATCAACTGTGATCGGTTATGTCATACAAAATCAGCCCAACTAAGTGATCTCGTTTCTGACCACCTGGGATGATCTTGGTGCAGATATCGGCTGGGTTATTGTGTGTCGACACGTGCCCCGTTAAGCATTCGCCCATTGCCACTGCCTCGCGCACCGCATGGTAACATACGGAGTTTGACTTCTTCTTCAAAGTCGATTCTGGTCGCTGTGTATTATGAATGACGGACATATTGTCCCCGTAAATATACGAGGGCCCAGATAACGGTACTCCCATCATTCGCAGCTTGTAGCGAAGACCACGGAGTGTTTCCATCCCTTGTTTCATCGCTACGAATTCGGCACCGAATACACTAGTCTCGATTGTTGACTGCTTCTTCGAGAACCATGTGATGGGAGCCATGTTAAGATACATGATGAACCCTGTTCGCGATCGTCTCGTGCGCTGATCACCCGCATGGTCTGAATCAACAAACAGTCGAAGGTCAACCTCCTTGCCTCGTGCCTCAGGTGCATTTGGTGGAATTGCCTCTTTCACATCCCCATAGTATTGTTTCCAATCGCACTCTTTGAACACTGACATGTCGATGACAGGATAAGAGGGATCAAACACAATCCGGGCGTTGTGTTTCTTTTCGAGATAACCAAAAATGTGAAACACTGCATTCAAGTGTCCCTCTCGTGGCTGAGCTAGGTACGAGGCTGGCTCCGAGACTTCGGTGATAATGTCGATCCGACCCAATTCGACGCACCACCTGAGGACTCCGATCTGTGTCTGGTAGAACGATCCTTGGGTCGCGTCGAGTATAGGACTCACGTCCGTCTCGGGAGCGTAGTTGAGGGAAAAGGCCCTTTGCCCTCTTTGTCCAATGCCTCGACGGGAAATTGACGTTGTGATATTCCTTCACATTGTGCACAGCCGCTTGGATATACTTACTGGAGCTCATGGCCCAAGATTGTACGCCATTGGGCAACGTGAACGAGCGAAGCTTCGCACCCAAGTAAAACTCAGGATCACGAATCGAGCCTGGCTTTGTTTTGAAGAAATGGTCGATTTCTTTTAACGCACGTACTCCATCGTGATGGACAACAAGTATATCGTCCACATACAGTAGGCAATACGCATAGTATTTGTAGCCATCCTCAACTCGGACTTCGGGCTTCATCCACACATCCGGATCGGCTTTACAGGAGTCCCAACCCAGATGCCGCATACAATCGGCGAGGTGATTGCGGAATGATGCTCCGGCCGACTTTAACCCGTACAGCGCTCGCACGATCACTGCTTTCTTCCCAGCGTCATTTCCGAACTCCGGGCCGAGTCGACACCATATCTTCTCTCCTACGGGCGCAGTCAGGTAAGCGTTTTCGATGTCTGCCGTTTTAACCTCTAGGTCATTGAGAGCAGCCAACGTCAACGCGATGCGCACCGACTCCCTGAGACAACGCTCGCATACGTTACATACGCCGGTGGCGATTCGGTCATGTGACCACCTGCCACTAGCCGTGCCTTTCTTTGAAAGTCTTCCATTTTTATGTCATACACGAGATGACAACGGATTTCCTGGTACGTTGGTGGTGGCTCCGTGCCATCATTAATTACCTGGAAAGCCACTTGTACTTTTGCCATCTCCTTGCGAATGGCGTCTTGCCATAGAGTATTGCCGTTTTCACGGTCAATACGGATGCAATCTTCATAGGTCTTCGGCACTTCCAGACCGAACTTGTGGGTACGCTTGTGGTATCGGCTATTGATAGCCGCGATGATGCGGTTTCGTCGCCCCAAAGTAAAAGGCACCCACCAAGCAAAAGCGGGCTCGTTCTCTATCCCGTGGGCAACCGCATAATCTGCGACTTGTACCGGGTTTGACTCTTTCAGGTCGGCGAGGCGTTCCCACGAAGTACTACCGTCCTTCCATTCCACGCAAAGCTGCCACCCCTTCGTGGTCTTCCGGAAGTGTCGGTTTGATCCACGCTGGATGTACATATCCGCGCGTTCGATTGCAGAGCCATCTTTCCGATGGTCAACAATTCCCTCTAACAAGAGGTATTGATTACCTTCCGTATCGCACATCGAGTACATGCTCTGCGCGATCACGTTGGCAGCCAATTCTGCTGTCTGTCCGTCAGAAAACTCAACGTTGTATGTTCGAGTGTCAAGTATCGGGTTCTGATTAGCCTTTCCCAGAAGGCTACCATCAGCTCCACGTTTCCTGCTTCGAACCTTAGCACTCAGCATCTTGTCACCGATGGGCAACGTCACCTCCGCCCCAACATACTGGTCGTGTGTGTCTGCGTCCGGCTCTTCATCGGCATCAGGCTGTTGTGGCATCTCACCATCATCGTCGTCGCCGTAGCTTGGGAAAGTCGGGGTATCAAGGTCTTCTAATTCTGGGTCGGACGCAAAGTCTTCATACTTGAATCCGTCCCCTAGAGCAGAATTTATCCTCGACGTGAATTCCTCCCGCTTTCGCTTCATTGTTTCATCTGCCATCTCGTCCAGAGTTAGCGATCGGACTGTCGACCGGTAGACGACTTGACCATTCATCTTGAGAACCTTTCTGGTCATCGCCGGTCCAATATCAATCGCCGGTCCCAAGTCACGCCCAAGTACCATGGAGTCATCAGGATATGTCACCGACGTGTCCCTAAACAGTACCCACTCGTACCACTTGAAAAGTGCAAAAGGTGATATGTCAGCGGTTTCACCGCTGACGACTGTCTCGGGTACTTGGCCGTTCAACCGATAAATATCGTGGGCCGTGTGAGATCGTATATATGCCTCACGCTCAAGGCAATCGTCCCACAAGCGTTTTGGTGCGCCAGATTTAACCATCTGCCTGCCGACACCTTTCTTGAGTTCGCGGATGGCCGCCTCCGCTGCATTTGACCACGGCGTATGTGGCTCCGTCTGCTTCACTCGAGTTCCAACCTCCCGACACTTCTTTCGAAACAGCCCCATCGTCTGTTCCCTTGCACCGTCCATGATAATCGTGTTCGGCACGCCTTCGCGTTGGAACAACAAGGAAAGGCCCTCATGGGCGAGCGACTTCTTATTCATAGGGTACGCCCTACACCATCCCTCGGGTGTTGCAAAGATTTGGGCGTACTTGTTGTTGCGTCGCGAGGCTGTATTCGATATCAGCGTGTCGGTGAAGCAGTCAATGGGTAAACGCCTGTACCGTAGCTGCCGATCGTTTGTACGAAAGCGACGCGACAGCGTCGGGTGCAGTACGGTGCGAATACCACGCTGTGTTGTCACGTTAAATGTGCGTTTCGCAGTTTGTAAGTCGATTCCCAATTCCTTGCCAGGAGCTGGGGTCAAACTGCTTACCGGGAGGGGATGACCGGAGCGCTGAAATCGAGCGATGGAACGAGTCAATCGCAAGAGTGGGCGATGTCATCTGTAACGACAAACTCGGCACATCCAGTTCACGTTGGACATGACTCGCGAACGAAGTCATTTCGGAAACTGAACATAGTCGCCTCGTCCTCGGCGGCGATGCTCCGATTCGGTCCCCTGTTTCCGATAGGTACTTCGTGAGCGCCAACTCTTCAGCGGCAAACGATTGGTCGTAAGGATCATATGGCGGATCCTCGCTGGTGAGAGTCAAGTGAGGTAAGGATTCGTACTCCGCGAGTGTGGGCTTGCGCGTGGGAAACGTTGATGTCACGCCATGAATCGATAAGGGTATCACGTAAGGGACATCAGGGTCATCCGTCGGTACCACTATCGAATGTGTTAAGTCAGTGACCCGTTCAGTCAGAAAACGAGGTGTCTCGTTTATCACGACGTCATTCAGTCTGACTTGCATCGTTGATAGTAGATTGTGAGCGAGATCGGGGATGAAGATCGCCTGATGGACCATTAGAATAACCGTTTCGCCCGTGACTGGGTCGTCATAAGCGAGCGCAGCCGAAACGGTTTTTAGATCTTGGGCAATCGGCCCCGATGGGTTGTAGCCCGACACATTTATTGGGCGGTCGTAGTCGTGGACTACTAAGCAATTACTTCCTACGGCACATTGATCCGCATGGGAGTCTAAGTCCGTGCGCCCTTCTTGCGCCACGGATACATCCAGAGATCCGAGTGCACGAAGTACTAATAATGAGCGCGCGTGTCACTTGCAGGAATCTGTCGCGGACTCCTTCTTCTGGCGCGTTAGGGCAGTATTAGTTCGATTCGTGCCAGTCGTCTTGGATTTCTTGGTTGCCCTCTCCGGCTGAGTCGAATAGGACTGATCAGAGCCGACAGTGCTCTCCTCTTCGACGGTGGTCTTGCTCATCTGCTTGGCCAGTTGCGATACCTGGCGATTGACCGCTCGGAGGTTCTTGATCACATCCTTAGGCTTGTTACCACCCTTGATCTTGCTGTCTTTTGCACCAGGCTTGTGGCCACGCTTGGTACGCTTAGAGGCAAGTTCCTTCTTCTGTTCGGGTGTGAGTTTGGCGTACTCCTCCTTCGTGTAATATCGGTCTTCGATCGCATCGGCTTTACGCTTGCCGGTCTTTAGCTCGGAGATGTTGACTGTCGCATTCGTCGTCTTCTTAGACGTCTGACGAATGTAGTCCTGATAAAGCGTGACGCATGCATCAAAGTCATTCCTCAAGCGCTCATCGGACATGATTCGTGTCTTGACGGCGTCAAATTTGTCCGTTTTGATGCCGTCAAGCAGGTAACGGACTTTAGACCTTGGGTCAATTCCGGTGTAACCGTGCTCGACCAAGCCCTCCATCACGGAGTGCTGCTGTTTGTGTACATTAACATACTTCTCAAAGTCCCAACGGCGCTGCTCGCCATTGTAGACTGTATCCTTGAGCTTCTGTTCGGCCATTGTGGCCATGTTATCGACGTTATTGGGTCCCAAGTAATGGAGATAAAGTCCATTGTAGGCCATGCGTCCGTCTCTAGTCTTCTGAGCGGGTTTGACATAAGTCCAACATGGGTGCTCACGAGTGATCTTGGAGATAATGTCCCATACTTTGCCACGGTTGACGAGGTAAATTGCGTCAGGGATTTTTGCATTGTTGGCAGCGAGCGTGTAGTGCGGTGCCCTGGCAATCATCTCATCCTGTATAGTAGGGTAGATCACATCGTCGTCATCATCTGGGATACTGTCGCTCTTACGAACGACGTAGGCAAGTGGGATCTTACGCTCCCCGAGTACTGAGCGGAGGTACTCGTCGATTGCTTCCATCGTCTTGGGCCAATCCTTGGCATTGATGGTCGGCAAGTCATCTGGATTCCTATAGGTCGATTCGAACTCACGGAGCTCACGGACAGTACGGATTGCTTCGAGCGTGACTTGAGCAACGGTTACTGTCCTACTGATGCGCGCCTGATGGCGTAGGTAGAAGGCGAGTAGCTTAAGGTGTCCTTCAGCTCGTTGGTTGACAGGAACTCCGGGATTTGGGATGTTAGCGGCTCCTCCCACTGCTCCTCCTGGTGGGGCAGGGATCATCCCTCCCGGACGCCTGATCACCCTGCACAGGCTCTCAATCTCGTCGTCCGTAAGGAGTTTGATCTCCTCCAAGGAATCCATTCCCTGTTCGTCAACGAGAGCTTGTGCTGCCAGTTCGGTAAAACCGATCCGGACCATCGCCGCGCGCATCACAGCGTTGTTCATGATGTTTCAAAACCAAGAAAGAAAACGAGGGCGAAAAGAAGTGTCAATCTGCATAGATCGAAATCAGTTGAATCCCGGTTCATCCGATCCGTTCAACGCTGACCACTCGTAGGTACATTGACAGTACAAGCCTTGTGACCGGTATGTGAGTTAGTACCAAAAATGCTCTCATCGTTGCTATATATAATAGTTAGCTCCAAACGGACGGTAACTATGCCTTTTATCCGCGGTGGTACGGATAGGAACCGAGGCGCCCCTCAGGCCCATCGAGTGGCCGCTGGAAACGATCCAACGATTGAATGGGGATGGTATTCACCTCATTCGTTTATTACAGGCCACATGCTCCACCATGCATGTTATGGTTCACTGATTTGAAGTTGTTGGTAAGTTCACTGCATAACTAGGCAGAATGAACGATCGGATCTTTTCGAGCAAACGGCCGGTGCATTGCAAGGCAATTCCAGGTCGTTGGTATCGCTATACATGGTATGGCGTCGAATACCATCTACCAGAGCGTTCTGGGTCTGATAAACTGATAATAAGTAGTCGAGGTAACATGAGCGAGAGACATAGAAGGACTTAAACGTTACATAAACGAAGAAGTGCGTTCAGTGCTGGATACACCCAGTAGTACTGTCGTTCTCGCACTGTATACTGTACTACCTCCGTTCCAAAAAAAGAGTGCCATTTGACCAAACAGTAAGGTAAATTCTGGCATTTCACCGAAACGTCATGTCATTTGCATTGTTCGTGATGAAAGGAACACATCCATGTATAACATTGAATACAAGCGCGATCGTTTGAATGTTCATTTCTCAGTTTTAAAAGTTAAAAATATGCCATCTATTAGTTTTTAGACTTTAAGTTTCGATTGGTGACACCACGGACCTTGAGCCCAAGTTAAGACCTTCTCGGCAGACAAAAATGAACAACTTACTTACTGGGCAGAAAAGTCGGAAACTGTTTTCAGCTTACTGAAGGAGCTCAAAAAGCACGGAAATCGACGAAATTTTTGTCAGGAACGTAACCGCCGTAGGACATGGCCTCGTTTGTGTCTACGACCAAGTAGGACCGTTTGTGAGGAACACTTAAATGCATTTTTCAATCCGGGCAAACGACAGTTTTGGTTCTTTCAGATATTGCTAAGTAAATGTCTTTCAAACTGTGTCAAGACAAAACCATGAATATTTTTATTAATGATCATTCCCTATGTAAATAATGTGTGCGTCAATGAAAGGACAGGTATGACAGGCAGCATAGGCGGAATTTTTTAAACTTTAGCGGAATTATATCTAAGTAATGGCCGTTGAGACAACGCGAGCATCGCCGAAACGTGGAAACATACTGCTCGTCTACAGCAAAATGACCAAAAGACACCAAATGAGAACCCTAATAGAAAATCAAATGGCACTCTTTTTTTGGAACGGAGGTAGTAGCACGTAGCATGGCCATATTTAATCATTGGTGCAACAGACAACAGTCCAATAGTTGATCGGTATCTCGTCATGGCAATTCAAATTTCGGGTTCCACGTTCCACTCCATGCACAGAGAAACGCGCATTTGTTACATACTCGGTTTATGATACGGAGTGCATCGTACCAGTACACCAGTATCACCTATCCCTGGGACCACACTGCACGGAGGCATTGATCCAGTTACCGGTACACAGTTCTATGTAGATATACGTATGCATATGCATATGGCTGATAAGAATGATGACATTGGGTCAAAGTATAAAAATGTATTCAGGTCTATATACTAAATTTGTTGACCAAGAATGCTATACTGTCTCCTGCAAAGCCTTCAGTATGCATATGCCGTCTCGACACACCCTTACTGCCAGCACGGCCTGGCTCGCCCCCTTCATCGCCCCCTTCGCAACAGCACATGATGCAACTGTAACCCAAGGGTCGTCAAAGATATCTCAGCATGGCAAAGAAGAAGAAGAGTGGCAAGAAGAAGGGAGTCGCGAGCCAACCCCAGAATACGAATGCTCCAGTTCCAGTCGCTGTGAGTCAAGAACCCGCCAGTTTCGAGAATGAAGGCAGCGAAGAAGAAGACATTGTCTCACTGGCTGTTGGGCCACCAGCTGCCGTCATTGAAGACCCTCAGCCAGAGTCTGTCGAGGAAGCTGATCCAGCTTCAGAGCTAGAATTAGAACAAATTACCGAGCCAGAGCCCGTTGCTGAACCAGAGCCAGAACCAGTTGCCGAGCCTGAACCAGATACAGGGGACGCAGTCGCAGCGCCCGAACCTGAGCCAGAACCAGCTGCCGAGCCTGAACCCGAACCAGAACCTTTTGTAGAGCCCGAGCCCGAACCAGTTGTAGAGCCTGCGCCCGAACCAGTTGTTGAGCCAGAACCAGTTGCCGAGCCGGAGCCAGAACCAGTTGCCGAGCCTGAGCCAGAACCAGTTGCTGAGCCAGAACCAGTTGTTGAGCCGGAGCCAGAACCAGTTGCCGAGCCAGAACCAGTCGCAGAGCCGGAGCCAGAACCAGTTGCTGAGCCAGAACCTGAGCCGGAACCAGTTGCCGAGCCGGAGCCAGAAGCACTTGTAGAGCCCGAACCTGAGCCGGAACCAGTTGCCGGGCTGGAGCCCGAGCCAGAACCAGTTGTAGAGCCGGAGCCCGAGCCAGAACCAGTTGTAGAGCCGGAGCCCGAGCCAGAACCAGTTGTAGAGCCGGAGCCCGAGCCAGAACCAGTTGTAGAGCCGGAGCCCGAGCCAGAACCAGTTGTTGAGCCCGAGCCCGAACCAGTTGTAGAGCCTGAACCCGAACCAGTTGCCGAGCCCGATTCTGAACCTGATACAGGAGAAGCAGTCGCAGAGCCTGAGCCAGAACCAGTTGCCGAGCCCGAACCTGAGTCAGAACCGGTTGCCAAGCCTGAAACCGAGCCAGTTGTTGAGCCTGCGCCCGAACCAGTTGTAGAGCCTGAGCCAGAACCAGTTGCCGTGCCGGAGCCAGAACCAGTCGCAGAGCCAGAACCTGAGCCCGAACCAGTTGCTGAGCCAGAACCAGTTGTTGAGCCCGAACCAGTCGCAGAACCTGAACCCGAACCAGTTGCCGAGCCCGAACCTGAGCCAGAACCAGTTGCCGAGCCGGAGCCCGAACCAGTTGCTGATCCCGAACCTGAGCCAGAACCAGTTGTTGAGCCCGAACCAGTCGCAGAGCCTGAACCCGAACCAGTTGCCGAGCCCGAACCTGAGCCAGAACCAGTTGCCGAGCCGGAGCCAGAACCTGAGCCCGAACCAGTCGCTGAGCCTGAACCCGAGCCAGAACCTGTTGTAGAGCCGGAGCCAGAACCAGTTGCTGAGCCGGAGCCTGAACCCAAGCCAGAAGCAGTTGACGAGCCTGAATCCGAGCCAGTTGTGGAGCGAGAAGCACTTGCCGAGCCTGAACCAGCTGGACCAGTTGCTGAGCCAGAACCTGAGGTTGTAGAGCCTGAACCGGAGCCAGGTACAGAGCCTGAACCCGAGCCAGTTGTTGAGTCAGAACCTGAGCCAGTTACTATTGCGTCTGAGCCAGAACCAGTTGCGGACCTCGAACCTGAGCCCGTTGCCGAGCCCGAGCCTGAACCAATTGCCGAATCTGAACCTGACGCAGCTGCCGAGCCTGAACCTGATCTGGTTGAAGAGTCCGAGCCAGAGCCAGAACCTGTTGCGGAGTCTGAACCTGGGCCAGCTGTAGAGCCAGAACCCGAACCAACTTCTACCGTTGATTCAAAGGCACCACCAGACGTACCAACGCCTGCGAAGGAGCCACTACCAGTTGTTGTAACTCAGCAAGACAAGCAACAGTCAGAGGTGTCCAGCTCGACCGATCTAAGAGATGATTCGGATAGGCCGGGAATGCCAGTCCCCCCTCCAATCCCATATGCCTACATCTCACATAAGGATATGGAACCTGTAACGGAGAATCGGGCTACAACAGATGATCTCGGCGAATCGATTGCTGCCAGAACGGACTGCTGCGCTATTCTCTAATGATGTTTTGGTTGTATGTATAAGTTTTAAAATGTTCCTTACTCAAGGCAAAACCATACGTCGTCAACGTGTATCAAAAGCGCATTTATTTACTTGACAAGAAACTGGCTCAAGCGTTTCGCAATCCTCGAGTTCATGTTTATATTGATGAAATTCGCAGTGATTATGAACAAACTCCGTACGTGGCACAGCTATAGCGACAGGCACATCATGTGTTGTTCAATATAACACCAACTTCAAATTACATCGGGGCAAATTGCACTTACGGAGAGACAACACGAAGAGAATTATGCGATCATGATGCAGTCAGTGCACGACATTGACCATGATTGGGCTACTCGAACCAATATGCTTTCACAAGAAATCGCTGACGCCACCGAAGAGGTTAGTCAGCTGAAATCCTTGCTGACCGAGAAGAAGAATAACGCGAGTAAAACAGGCAGTATGGCAGGAAATAATGAACCCGACATTGACAGTACAAGCACTCACTGCGAATCACAGGGAAAAATTCCCGAGAAAAAGGAAGAATGGATGGCTCAACTTCAACGATCACTTCCTGATCTCTCCTCCTTATTCGATCTTAGACTGCGACCAAAGGACAGCCAACTACATACATTTATGGCAGAGCGCGCGTAACGCAATCGTAGATATGTAATGCGCAGTACATAGAAAGTACACCGTAACTCTATCAAAAATGGTAGGAACAACGCTAATCGTGCGCTGGGACAAGATAGTTCTCTTGCACAAATTTTGCTGACTCAACTTGATGTTTTCTTGACCAAGTTCCGCAATAAAGCAAGCTGTCAGCTTTCACAATTCCTCCCATTCGATGACACAACCAGTTGTTGTGGGCCCCCCTCAACTTCTTGTAGACAATCTCGAAGATACACTTGGTGACGAGAAGGGCTCGCTTGAACTGTACTGTGTGTTGCGTAGGACAGTACGGTGACTCTAGTATGGCCCAGTGCCGAGTCTGGACTACTATCAAATACTTGTTCTACTGTATCTTGCTTCACCCTCAAGTACACAAGCACCGATATTGCGACATGCTCCAGTACAGAGTACAAGTACTGGAGTACGATACCAGGTACGAAGTTCGTGTAGCACATCCTAAAAAAGGGATCGCTTCAGTATTATCTTTGCAACTATGACTCGTCACGAGATCAATGAAAAATTACAACGTGAACTGAACTCCCTCACAGATCAGATCATAAGGAGGAGGGCTTCTCCCAACATTTCGGTTCAGGAGAGCAACATAACATTGGTTTGGATTCAAAGGCCACTCTGTGCCTGGTCCGTACTCATTGTATTCCGGTAAAGGATCCTGAAAGACCAGAGTGCCACTGGACGGAGCTTCACCTTCGGCGCAAACATCGTCGTAGCATGTCCACAACCACGCATCTGGGTGATAGTTGTAAGTGGCTTCGTCATTTTTCTTGCACTTATACTGTGATTATGTTGTGAGATATTGAAAAAAAGCAATGGTGGGCAAAAACAAGCAGAAATCACATTCGGTAACTTACGAGGCCGAGCCAATCGTCGGGTTGTGGGTCCGGGTTGGAGAATTCAACCGTGATCTTTTCACCATCTCGGCAGACGCAGGTTGAAACGCAGTCCGCGGCTGCTGTCTTCGATGTTGGCGCTGGAGTGGCTGCGACTGGGGCGCCTGCGACTGGAGTGCCGCCAAGTGTGGGCTCACCAACTGCTGGTGGCAGAACAGGAGACCCTGTCGGTGGCGGAATAGGAGAGCCAGTCGGTGGCAGAACAGGAGAGCCAGTCGGCGGCACAACAGGAGACTTGGTGGTTTCCGTAACGGGCGGAACAACTGGCGTAGTCGTTGGTGGCGGAGAATTAGCATTACTTGCTGGTTGCTTCGTGTCGCAAGGACAAACTCGTCGGCAGCGACCACTACTTCCACTTGCTCCTTTCTTTGCCCCTGACAAGCGACGGTATGCATCATCGCCTGGCGTTTGGCCCGTCGCGTCATCACCAACGGCTCCCTGGCCTCCTTTGCCTTTGGGGGTCTCGTCGCCAGGAGTTTTGCCGCCGTTTCCACCCTTGCCTCCTTTGCCTTTGGGGGTCTCGTCGCCAGGAGTTTTGCCGCCGTTTCCACCCTTGCCTCCTTTGCCTTTGGGGGTCTCGTCGCCAGGAGTTTTGCCGCCGTTTCCACCCTTGCCTCCTTTGCCTTTGGGGGTCTCGTCGCCAGGAGTTTTGCCGCCGTTTCCACCCTTGCCTCCTTTGCCTTTGGAGGTCTCGTCGCCAGGAGTTTTGCCGCCGTTTCCACCCTTGCCTCCTTTGCCTTTGGAGGTCTCGTCGCCAGGAGTTTTGCCGCCGTTTCCACCCTTGCCTCC
Source organism: Fragilaria crotonensis (assembly GCA_022925895.1). Taxonomy (NCBI): domain Eukaryota; phylum Bacillariophyta; class Fragilariophyceae; order Fragilariales; family Fragilariaceae; genus Fragilaria; species Fragilaria crotonensis. The sequence goes on from JAKSYS010000011.1 coordinate 70,171, forward strand.
TTTGCCTTTGGGGGTCTCGTCGCCAGGAGTTTTGCCGCCGTTTCCACCCTTGCCTCCTTTGCCTTTGGGGGTCTCGTCGCCAGGAGTTTTGCCGCCGTTTCCACCCTTGCCTCCTTTGCCTTTGGGGGTCTCGTCGCCAGGAGTTTTGCCACCGTTACCCTTTCCATCCGGAGCGCATGGTTTCTCCTTGCCAATGCTGCAATCACCGCAGTCGCCTGTGAGGTCAGAAAGATGAGGGACGCACTGCAAAACACAACAAATGCATTGGGTATATTTCATACGTACATATTCCTCGGAAGCACGAACAAACGCAGTCATCATTTGATGGAGGTGCATTATCGTCGGTTTGCACCTTTCCACCAGGTGGAGTGCCCCCGCCTCCCTTGCCTTTTGGGACATCATCGGTCGGCCCCGCATCATCGGTAGATGGTGGTCCGCAGTCGCCCTTTCCTCCACTGCAGCCCTTTCCTGGAGGTGTGTTGTCATCGTCAGGTGGGGTTGTGTCGTCACTTGGCTTCTTTCCGCCAGGCGGAGTGCCCCCGCCTCCCTTGCCTTGTGGGACGTCATCGGTAGGCGGTCCGCAGTCGCCCTTTCCTCCACTGCAGCCCTTTCCTGGAGGTGTGTTGTCGTCGTCCGGTGGGGTTGTGTCGTCACTAGGCTCCTTTCCGCCAGGTGGAGTGCCTCCGCCTCCCTTGCCTTGTGGGACATCATCGGTAGATGGTGGTCCGCAGTCGCCCTTTCCTCCACTGCAGCCCTTTCCTGGAGGTGTGTTGTCGTCGTCAGGTGGGGTTGTGTCGTCACTTGGCTCCTTTCCGCCAGGTGGAGTGCCCCCGCCTCCCTTGCCTTGTGGGACATCATCGGTCGGTCCTGCATCATCGGTAGGCGGTCCGCAGTCGCCCTTTCCTCCACTGCAGCCCTTTCCTGGAGGTGTGTTGTCGTCGTCAGGTGGGGTTGTGTCGTCACTAGGCTCCTTTCCGCCAGGTGGAGTGCCCCCGCCTCCCTTGCCTTGTGGGACATCATCGGTAGGTGGGGTAGCATCATCAGTGCCTCCAGGAGTATCGTCGTTCACGATATAATCGTCATCGCAGACGTCGAAGCACGCACAGTCCTCGTCAGTGGGCGCGGCTTCCTTCATCGACGAGGTCAGGACACGGAGGGATTCGATTCTTTGGTTCTCTTGCCTCACTTCTCTCAGGTTTCGGCGGACATACAGGGGCTTATCTTCGACAAGGTTTCTGTTCTGTGGAAGGCCTTGTCCGTAGCATACACATTCGCCATCTGGGATTCCTCCTGAAGCAGAATCGACCGGAGCTGGGACTGGCGCTGGAATTGGCGCTGGGGCCGGCGCTACACCACAGCCACACGTTTCTTTGATCATTTCAGGCAAAAAACCGCATTGGTCTAGTGGGATTTGACCATTGGTTCCCGCTTGTTCGAGGGCGCCACACGGCACCGCAGGCTGCCCGGTGAAAGTATAGACTGCATCAGGCAATCCTACAGACAATCCAGTTCCACAGACGGAACATTGCGCTTTGACAGATGCCACGAGAGCTGCGGCAATCGCGACTCTGAACATCAAGCCGTTCAACATTGGTGTTCTCGAATAAAGGAGTCGATAGATTTCGGCGCCTTTCGGAATTGTGAGCCAACCATCATGTGCTGTTGGCTGTTTGTTGCCGGGGTCAAATGAGGGTTGTGAAATGCGTGTGTGCATACAAGAAGTACACGAGAACAGAGATTAACATACCGGTCCATTTTTTAAAATTGCTATGATGTGTGTTGTCAACTGGTGTTAACACGGTTTCCCAAATCTGATGATGTGGCGCGCCGTGATTTGATGCTGTACGTGTAGCATGTGACAAACTATGCCGTTACTCCATCGAATCTGCTTGAGTCTTGTGTGAGAAGGAATTTGACAGGTTTGAATTGCGCTTACGAGCATCCGGTAATTTGTGGTTAAAAACTTTTTAGATAATTCACATGTGTGAACATTCTATGACAACCACGAAACAGTAATCAATGATGCCTCACAGGTACATCCGTTACTTTGTTTCTTTAATTAAATTAACGACTAACCATGTGTGACCGAACACATCAGCATGTTTAAATTTTAAATAAGGGATGCGTTAACGTCATGTTTTAACGATTAATCAAGCTACGTATCATACGGAGTACGAGTACTTTGATACCGATAGTACTCCACGTAGGTGCAGCTCTACCTGTAGTACGAGTACCAGGTACCACAGAAAAATGGCTTCGAACCAATAGTTCCATATTCCATAGAGTTTCAAGTCACCATAGCCAAATCAAACCCACGATTTTATTATCCAAATTGAACACGTTTATCTTTATGAATTCTGCAATTACGTACAGGGAGCTGTACTCAACACTTGGGATGCTACATAGATAATTTGCGACGGCACACGACCATAAGTGCAATACGTGAAAAGCCGAACTTCCGGAGATGCCCTCCTGCACCTGTGTGGGTTTCGGCACTGGCACTACTAGGCCACCGGGACCGTGCCTCGATCACTTCACGAAATGACCCCGTGTGTGAATGAACAGGATTCAATTGACACCCGGACACACAAACCAGACGTTCTTCTGGACCAAGACAATCGGCCAATGGAATTTATGAATGTAGTATCGCAATCCTTGCCTTGCAAGATGGAGGGGAATCTTTAGATGTAATTCAACACTCTTCCAAAAAGCAAAGTGCTTCCTCTCATTGTGATTTGATGGATTGTTGCAAGGGTAAACTTGCGTGAACTTCAGCAACTCACAGCAGTTCAGTGTACCTGTATGTCGCCTTTCTTGCAAAACTGTAACCTAAAGGCGCATTGGCGGGAGATGCGCTTTCTACTACTTGTGGTTGTGGGGGGCAGCATCATTGCTGTCGGAGTATGCATATGGCATGCTTGATTGAGTGAAATGACGTCATGACGTACCAATCAGCATGCTCTCCGTACGTTACTGTCGCACTGGAGTACTGTATCACCGTAGGAAGTACATGCAGGCCTCAGTACAGTGATGTCATACCAATTGCGTGTAGAAGCTACGAGAAGAATTCCGAAAGTGGGTTTCAACACCTTGGACATAGAAGACCTGTTGTGTTGAACCACTTGAGACTGAAATGACACCTAATCGATCTGCTGCACCAAAGGGACGGCCTGTCCAAAAAGGTTCGGGGAGTGGGTTGCGTGCAACATGGTGCAAGACGGAGGCAAGTAAAGACATTGTTGGGATCGATGCGAATCACACAGAAATTGAGATGGCGCGCGAAGTGTCTGATGGCGAAGAGGACGAAGCGAACATCACAGTATGCAATGACGATGTCCTTCTAGGGTCACATCACGCGAAACATCCAGGGAATATCCGCTTCCGAGATGCACTCGCTATCTTGAATCAAAAGTCCCGAAGGCAAAAAAGACCAACCTTGTTGCAATGATTATCAAGGACATCAGCCCAGGGCGTTTCCTTGTGCATTGTGAAGGCCATTGGTATCCAATGACTAATCAACAAATTTCTGACAGAGTCACAACATGGAAGCATGGTGATGCCGCCAAGAAGTCAGGAGGAAAGAACAAACAGAAGTCAGGAGGAAAGAATGAAAAGAATGAAGAGAAGTTAGAGCAGAGAACAAACAGAAGTTGGGTGGAAAGAACAAAGCAAAGTCAGGAGCAGAGATTGAACAGAAGTCACCAGGAGAGTCAGAACAGAACAATTAAGGTGAAATGAACGAAAAGAACGAAGCAAAGTCAGGAGCAGAGATTGAACAGAAGTCATCAGGAGAGACAGAACAGAAGTTAGGAGCAAAGTCAGGAGCAGAGATTCAAGAACAGAAGTCACCAGGGGAGAATGAACAGAAGTTGGGTGGAAAGAACGAAAAGAACAAAGCAAAGGCAGGAGCAGAGATTGAACAGAAGTCACCAGGAGAGTCAGAACAGAAGTTGGGTGGAATGAACAAAAAGAACGAAGCAAAGTCAGGAGCAGAGATTGAACAGAAGTCACCAGGAGAGTCAGAACAGAAGTTGGGTGGAAAGAACGAAGTGAAGTAAGGAGCAGAGATTCAACAGAAGTCACCAGGAGAGAATGCACAGAAGTCAGGAGCAGAGAGTGTGGTGGGCTTGGCAAAGCAACCCCGGGAGGCTCTCAATTACCCCGACATGGAAGGGAAGCGGATTGCCTTTTTTAAGGCAAGCCTTAGCTTGTTTCTAGATGATAGTCGTGGCCATCATCTTGATGACCTAGGATCATCCGGTTTTCATTCTTCGGCCTCGCTATTAAGTCAGACGATTGCTTTAATGGAATTCTTGCTTCATTCCGGGCAAATCGAACCGTGTGCACAACTTTATCTGGTATCTTGCCGCTTACTTGGAATTGTTGCCGACAACACCACGGCAATGGACTTGCGCGTCGAAGCTAGCAAATGCATTGGTAAGATTGGGTCTGTCGCATTCGGAGAGCTCCTGAACATCGACTTCACCCCTTGTTGTGCCTCTGACTGGCTAGTGTTGACCGACTCTAGCAGGCCTTCGCTGATGACGTTCACGACGACAAAGATGCTTGAAATCTTGGTGGATCACATTAAGGAACAGCCGCAGAGTGAAAGAGCCCAGGCAGCTTTGAAGGCCTTTCAGGAGGTAGCATCAACACGACAAGGCTCTGCGGCTATAGGTTGGATGGATGTTGGTAATTTCAAGAAATTCATCTTGATGGAACGGCCTCCACAGGTTCACAAGTTTACTCCATCTCCTGACTTTGTCACCAAAGCATTTATGTTATCAAATAGGGACAATGACATGCATCAAGATTCAATAATGTGGTGTTGGAGTGAGAGGTTGTGGGAGTTTGGTCATGGTTCTTATGGAGACTGGATCAAGCACCTGGTCACCTCACTTATAATATGCTGCTACGAGTCGGACAATACAAAGTGTGGCGTAAGGGGGGGTAACCATTCCATTCGGGCAGTTGCCCGGGTGTCATCTTTGTTGTCCTCCATCGCTACCTACATTTTTCCAATGGTCATTCTTGACCTTCTCCTTAGCGACAAACATGCTAGAACAAAGAACCCACAAACCATCAAGACCGCGAAAGAAAGCTGGGTTGGCAATCCGTACAGTTTGGCGGCACAAAACGTTTCGCGTTGTGTTGGCTGGCTCTCTGGAAGCTTGCAGAAGTGCTCAGATGCAGAATTCTCTCGAAATGGCAACAAGCTTCTATGGTTTACAATCTCTTAGTACACATTCATCAAGCTTGCTGTTAAGTCAGACTGTGCTCCATTCTTGGTGAGTCAAGACATGTGCAGAACTTCATCTGCTGGTATGGTGCTGCTTACCTGGAATTGTTGCCCAGAAAAAACCTCGGACAAGGACTTGTGCATTGATGCCAGCTTACTTTGCATTGGTCAGATAGGGTCTGTTGCATTTGCTATGCTCCTGAACATTGGCTTCACCCTTGGTCATGACTCTGACTGGCTTGAGGTTATCCACGTCTGACACACCTTTCCTTTGTAGCTCTGTGGGGTTTGTTCAGTGTTGCTACTCTGCTGCTGTGTGCACAATCCCTTGCATGTCAACATGTGGTTATCACGAAAACAATGAGGTCTGGTGGGTATGGGATTACTCCCACAGCAGGTGATCTGGCCTCTTTGAGTGCTGCTGCTGGATCTGGATTGGCAACAGCACCATTGGACAACATCTTCTTGATACTGAGGGTTGTTTGGTTTCTGTTCAGGGTAGCTAGTACCTGCAACCTCAGGGGTGGTTGGAGTTAGAATTGTCACTTGTGTTTAAAAAGGTTGAGAGATTACAAGCAAAAGAGAGGAAGGAAGAGAAATGCTGCCATTTAGATGACTCTGTCACACCCAGAGGAGGGGGTAGGGCATTCACATTCAATGAATGATCTGGCAGAGTCTAACTGCATGGATCAGAGGTCTCTTGGTGAATAAAAGCTGCTGTAACAACTGAAGTTCATGTTGGAGAGGACAAAGGACAGATGCTTCCCAAGTGAAAACCACCCCTCTTTCAGCTTCCCACAACATGATGTACTTTAGTTGAAGCACAAAGATGAAGATATACTACTTACTATGAGAGACGAAGGTGTGGAGTAAAACAAAATCCAATGGAATCAGATGGAAATCATGCTCATTCTGGTGATACTTCTCCCATGATGCAATCACCCCCATCATCAACAGTTCTGAGTGTGATCAGTAGCCACAGGAATACAGCAACAGACTCCAATCATGGTCAAACTTGACTAGCAATGTGAATAGGAATGTTGATGTTTGATAGTTTTATCAGTAGTTGTGGGATTGGTAGAAATTGATCAATGTATTGGGAACAGAAGATATGTTTGACAAGGATTTTTCAAAGCAAAAAATGAGAGGTTCATGGGAAGAGTTGTCAATTTTTTGTTGGAACTTTCATGTCAATCCAAAAATTAGGTTTTGTTGTGTTATAAACAATCTCATCTCAGGGCATGGTCCAATACTATCATACCTGTAGTATGGGTACTAGCTACAGTAGCATATAAGCCTAAGGCATGTATGCATAGACTACGCAGTGGGTTGAATAACATCTTTCATACCAGGTACCAGTACTAGCTAGTACAAATACTATATACACCTTGAAAAGGTCGTATGAAATGCATTTCGAAGTTTGAAATACAATATGATATTCATATACTTATTACTCTTAGTCGAATAGTATTTAATTTTTGTATTTTAAGCACCGTAGAGTAGAGGGACGCCCTTGCTTCTGTCGTGTTATTGGCATACCACCTACAGTGGATTCACCACTGGTCGGAGCAGTTGCCATTTGCCATATCCACGGGGTCGGTGGTGCATGGTCGAGGTCTAGTCGCCAGTCGCGCTATTAGTGTTGGGGAATGTCTCTTTGTGACACCTCCTATAGCATCAGCCCTGATTAAAGATGTGATGCGCTTGGGCCACGCCGCTAGGCTTGAACAAGTGGCAGAGACGATTCTTCTCAAGCACATGAAGCGAGCCTTGAGGTCGAAATCGAGGCAGCAAGCGGTCAGTTTCATGTTGCTTACATCAGGAGCACAACTGACGACAGTGTGCTCGCTAGTGACGAGGAATGTTTACAATTTTGTTTAGGCCAAACCGAGCCAAGTACTGTTTGGTGGAAGGACCCGGTTTGTTAGTGATTGCTCGCCACAACGCGTTCAGCCCTGACTTTCACGACTATGTCCAAATGGAAGTCAACATCTCCTCGAACACACATCAATGAATATTGGGTCTCTACCCTCTTTTGCTGCTATCATCAGTCATTCCTGTCAACCAAGTGTAGTGCAAGTGCAAGCCGGGGACCTGATGATTGTTCGCGCCTGCGCTGCGGTCAAGGAGGGTGAAGAAATTGTCTGGAGCTACATTCCTCCAACACAATCTTTTCTTGCTCGGGAAGCCTTGTTATTCAGAAAGTTCGACTTTACATGTCAATGTCGACGGTGTTTAGTCGAGAGCAAACTAGGATCATTGAATGAACAACTGGATGCTCACCTTGGTGAAGTCGACCAACCGAACATGCGATGGAGTCGCAAGAATATTGAGCCGCTCGTCAAATTTTTGGAGCAAGCGCTTAAGCCTTTGAGCAACGAGGTGCGGCACTTCCTACGAACCAGCTACCTCAATCTCTATCTCACTTACATCAATGCTTCCCTTCTCCAAGAGAAAATCTACGAGAAAGATATGTCAAATCTCGTCCTGCAGTTGCACTTGACTCTATCTGTTAGTCACAACGCATGCTCGGAACAATTGTCCATCCTACATTTACGCTACGACATGGCTGCCAACAAGACTTTTCGGATTGAGCAACTGAAGCGGGCTCACATGACACGCTACGGTCCAATTGGTCAGGATTTGCAGCAAGTGCGACGGAGTATGCATCATACCAAACGTATCGTGCAAAGTCTTGAGGGAATGCAGCGGCTTCGTATGAGGATCAAGGCGCACACTGTATCTGTGCAACCAGTGCTTGTAAAGGAATATCATGGCTTGAGAATGGAACGATCGCGAGCCGAGCCATCGGTTCTGAACAGCGGCGTTTTTATTAGAGGTGTTGCCGCTTGCCACACGCGATTGCATTCGAAATGTCAAATAACGAAGTGATTATTGGCGCAACTGCTACATCAAGTGGCTTAAAAAAAAAAGGTTGAAAATGCGACTGAACACGATATTTCTGGCTTCCACATGCGCAAGATTACGAAGAAATCGTAATCGTAGTTCAGGGTTTATTACAATTCCTCGCCATCTTTCAGAGCCTCCGGATGCCTGGGATGGTGATAAGCAAGCTTCAAGGGTCAATGAGCAACGTTTTCGTTTTCTGAGTTAGGACATACAGTGTAAGCCTAATGCCATGGGCAACTTCAACAGTGTGATGTATGCATCAAGAAGTTCTAGGTAGTGCTCTTATGTTCGTCATATCACAACTAATCTCGAGTGAAGTAGGAGTATGGAGTCCCGAATGTAGTTGAGAGTTTAGAGCATGGAGCATGGAGTCCCGAAGGTAGTTCGGAGTTTGGAGTATTGAGTCCCGAATGTGGTATGGAGTCACGAATTGAGTTGCCGATGCATACTTGAGATGAACTCGACAGCACAACGCTCAACCTCAAGGCTGTCTCAGCCATTCCCCTTGCAACTTGTGTACTTCTCCTGATCCAGAAGTTTTTGATGCATTACCAGTCATGGCTGACGCCGACGGAGAGAACTTCGCGTCCTCTTTCGTATCGGATGGTGTGGATGGCAACTGGAGCGCTCCAATGCTAGTGGAGTTAAAGAAGAACGATATCGGACCCTCCTAGTGCTTTCAAAGCTAGACATGCAGATGACCCAAGTTGCTCCTGCAGCATACCTTTCTTTTTCTCCCATCTGAGAACGAACTTCTTTGCGTCTTTTTGCATTTCGTCGGACGGTTGGGGCGCACGTACTGGCTAACAATTTTCCGCTGCTCTTTCAAGAATGACATCTCGTCTTTCCACTCTTGAGTCATGAAACGATTGAGAACACTCTCAAATAAATTCGCTGCATTTTCAACTCAAACCATCGCCTCCGCTGTAGAAGAATGTCGCAGTCATGACGTCCCTCTTGATATATCTCGTTCTCAAGTTGGTCCTCGAATGCCTTTTGAGTTCAACGGGCACAGTAACTTCCTTCTATTTTGACTGGGATGCGACACGTGTGGGAGTTTACCTTGCGGTCTTGGGCCTGCTCATGTTTCCCGCCAACCTCATTGTTGCAATCATAAGTCGAAGCCATGAAGATCGCGCAATTGTCGTTGGCACCCAAATCATGGTATTGATGGGAACTACTGCCATCATTGGTTACGTCCCTGATGCGGAGTACAGTGTTTATCATTACATTTCAGCATCGGTGTGCTGTTTCCTTGGTACGAACATGCTTGAGGCGCCCATCATGTCAATACTTTCCAAGACTATCCCCCCACAGTGGGTGAAGGGTACCTTTAACTCTGGGTTGTTAGCCACGGAAGCTGGAACCTTTGGCCGAGTGTTGGGAGACGTGATCATTTCGCTAGCCGGACTAGCTGGTATCGATCGCATTCCGGATCTGACCTTTGTTCCAATGACAGTTACCATGGTTGGCACTCTGCTTATCACATTGAAGTCGTATGCGCAGCTTGAAACCGACGACGATGAGGACGATTGATTGACTGACAGACCCAGAGATTTGTCGATCGGGTCGACCATCCGACTGATGACTGGTCAGTCTTGAAATGAGTATGTCTGCCTTCTTTCTAACGGGCGGCTTAATCTTGCTGGTGGTTGGGAGAATGTTCCTCTATGTAACGAATGGCTCCGTAAGGCATATCATACGTGATTCGGAGTCTTGATCACGGTGCTCTCATTCTCGGCTCACCATTTGATACCATGAGAAAGGGGTCGTAGGCATCTTCAGCTTAACGGAATAGCCGTTTTCTAGTCCTGTCCAGCTGGACTTCCCGTCGCTTCCCAGGTTTGCTTCTTTATCCGGGGCATATGGTCGTGCTTTAAGTATCATGTTCCTCGAATCAAGCCCGACTTAAAAACACTTTGAATACCCGTCAAAATCGGCTAATTTCCTCGACATGTTAACGGTTTCCACCTCCGGGATACCGAACTATCGGAAGCCCCGTGAGTCCAACGTTTTCTTCATATACTGCACTCCTATGTCATACGTGTATATAGTATGTAGCACACACATCTGACTCACATGCTACCACTCTTAAACCTTCCGCCGATGCCAGGTTCTCACAATTTATAGATCTCTCCCTGTTCGCAAAATTTCGTTACGTCAAAAAGCTTCCATGTTCGTGTCCCGCGTTCTTTCCACAGGGCTTCTCCTGGCTCTTCTCCATGGTGTTGGGGCTGAAGCTAGTGCCAAGGAACGAAACCATATATACGACGAAATGGCGCTGCAAGAAGAGACCGTCATCTGGGGACGGGAGATTCGAAAACTGAATTTAATGAGCATGACTCCGGCGCCAACCCCGCCTCAAGGCGGTCAATCGAAGCTCAGCGTGAGTTGATTCGTCGTCTTCAGCTTTGCTTTCGATTATGATGTCTGTCCCGGATCTAACCCTATTCTCGCCTCGTGCAGGTTGATGTCACTTGTACTGACGACAAGAATGGCGACAATTGTAACGCAATCGGAACTCCAGAGCCTGCCTGCGGCAACGGAATCGACACTTTGATGTTTACATACATTGGCGGGAATTGTGACCAAAGTGTGAATTCTCAGAGCTCTTTCGAATGTCATGACTCTGACGGAGGTCCGTCGGAAGACGACGACGCTCACATCGACTGCTGCGCTGACCAGGACGGTGGCGAAGTTTTCAAGGGCGTCGTTGCTGTTGGTGACCAGATCTCGTTTGGAGATAAAAAGGACCTACCTGCAGAGATCTTTTGTACTGTGAAGGATAACGAAGGCTCAGTGTTGCAAGAATTCAACATTCGAACTACTGACTACGATGACCTTTTCCTTAAGGACGTGTTCGGCAGCTTGCAGCTGGAAAGTTGTAATAGTTTGGAATGCTTGATCGATATTACATACGTGTACACCATTCAGAACGACGGAAGTACTTCGCTGGAAATCACCTCAGTCGACAGATCTCGAGAGGGAAGTACGGATGATGTGACGGGTCAATTCAACGACGGAAACCTCAGCCCAGGAGAGTCCACGCCAGCGCAAGAACCCTCTGTACTTGATATTTGTTTTTACGGTTCCGTTATAACCATTGTTGAGGCCACAGGCAAGCCACCAAGTGGCAGTCCCGTGTCAAGCGACGGTACCTACATTGTGGAGACCCAGGGATTGCCGGAACGAGAAATCGCCGAGCCGTGCAGTAACGGAGAAGGTGCGTGCATTTTGCTGTTCTCGCGGTTTGTCATGTGCGATTCATCTCATGTTGGATTGTTTAGGTGGTAAGAAAGGTGGTAAAAAAGGTGGCAAGAAATCAAGCAGTGACGAAGAGTACAGCGGGAAGGGTAAAGGCTCGGGAGGGAATGAAGGCGACGATGATGACGAGTATGGCGGCAAGGGTAAAGGCACGGGAGGGAAGAAAGGCGACGATGATGACGCGTATGGCGGCAAGGGTAAAGGCACGGGAGGGAAGAAAGGCGACGATGATGACGCGTATGGTGGCAAGGGTAAAGGCACGGGAGGGAAGAAAGGCGACGATGATGACGCGTATGGTGGCAAGGGTAAAGGCACGGGAGGGAAGAAAGGCGACGATGATGACGCGTATGGCGGCAAGGGTAAAGGCTCGGGAGGAAAGAAAGGAGACACCGATGATGAAGTCTCCGGAAAAGGAAAGGGTGGTTCGAACGGTTACCTCCGAAGGCTCGGGTCATACGATGAGTGCCACACCGGCAAGGGAAGCGGTAAGTCTGCGTACACATGTGTTATAATGCTATGATCATGTTCCATCCTGACTTCTTCGTTTGCGGGAAATATGTCATAGGTAAAAAGGGCAGCAGTGGCAAGAAGGGAGGCAAAAAGGGTGGGAAGAAAGGCAATGCTTATTAAAGTCTACTTCATTCCTCCAGTATCGCATTAACGTGTCCCACGTGCGCAATAATTCTGTTGCCGTGATTTGAGTGTCCATCGCCTAGCGCCTAGTGACTATAAACTTCTATACACACGACAATGTTAGTCAAAACCATTGTAGGTTTGATTATTCTATGTGCTCCCCTGACTACTCGAAACATCACAATTGTCTGTACTGACGCATGTGCTCATTTTGAACTTCGTTGCCGTTGCCGAGCGAAATAGCTCGCACTATCTTGGTTTCAACGTGGTCCCACAGAATTCCCATCGCTTTCTGAGAGCAGTATACCTTCTCGTGATCCTCCCCAGAACGAAGTGTTTGGTTCAGGCTCCAACGTGGTTGCTTCTGCAAATTCAAATAGTCCATGGTAACCGATTTGGGGGCGCAAAGTTGATAAGGATGATCCACTCGCAACAACGCTTGCCGTGCAATGTCATCGATTGTAGGGCTCTTGCTGAAATCGTCGAACATGTCCATGGCAAAGTCGAGAGTATTGGCCAGGAATCCAAGTTGCCGCTGGTGGTACTTGAAATGACGAGCGAACTTTATTCGATGCATCACACTTGCATCAACGACGAGCCGGTGTTCGGCATGATCTTTCGGTGGAGCATCCGGCCTGGTTGCGGATTCAGACGCAGCCACTTGTTCGACGAGATCGCGATCAAAGCATATCCACACCTTGTCACCATCAAAATCACCCCCACTCATTCGATCGGCCTCGCTCTCAGAACCAACGGTGCTAAGCACAATAGCGGATATCAAATTTCCGAAAAAACCTTGACATTGGAGACCCATTCTCGCCATACCCTGCCAGGTTTTTCATTCGTAGGAGCAAATCATCGAAGGTAACCAAGGTCAGCTTCCTTAAATCCCCGTCAAAGTAGGATGGATTTCGAAAGGCAAGCACCTCCTTTGCTTCATATAGAGATCCAACAGTATAGTTATGTGATGAATGGTGAAAGAATCTGATGGGCAATAAAGCTTGTCGATGAAAAACCGCATCGTAGCTGTATTTGATGTGGCCAATCCCATCACGTTGAGCAGGGTCAGCAAAAAGGAGATATGCCTTCCAAAGGGTTGCCCACCTAACGCTGCTATTGCCAGTTGCGTTTGTGGAGCCATTTGGATACTTGACCAGATTTGTCGAGTTGTGAAGGTGCTGAATCAGGGCTTGGGTCAGATCGATTTCGCATTCCGATTTATGCAGGGTAGCATTTGCTACGTTGACGACATTGGCCAAGCGGCTGTGGGACAGGCGCTCCAAAGATTTCACAGATTTCCCAGAAGATGAGATGTCCTCATACGAAGCCAAAAGATCACCGTTTTCCAATGCATCAATAGTAAGATCATGAAATTCTTCTGCTCCCATTTCATGCGTTTTCAGCTGGAAGCGAAAACGATCCCCCCTATCGATAGTTAAATGTTCGCATTCTTCTGTACTTGCACGTAATGACGGTTGTTGTTGCTGTTGTTGACTACTGGTAGTTTCCCAATCAAGGGGAGGCTGGAGCCAGTTTGGTAAGGTTTCGATGAAGGAGAAGAGATCCTCTCCTTCCGCAACCACGAAAGGAATTTCATGGTGTATGTGATTCTGTTTATGAGTAGACGAGGTTGATATCTTTTATATCTTATGTACTCGTTCGTACTCGGTACCAGGTATAGTAACATGGTACTATGACATGGCAGCACTGTCGTATGACAATACTCCATCATCGCCACCACTATGTACTGTACCAGTCGCAGTACCTAACTTTTCAGACTTCCCTACCGAGAACGCCAATAAGGCGACTGTTAAGAAAGCCACCAAGCTAGTCGCCAAAAAGAAGGAGGAGGAGGTGGCAGAAAAGAAAGCAGGAACAAAGGCCAAGAGGGACAGGGATGCAGCATCCCTGCGGTCGACAACAACAGGGCTGCTACCGCTCCATCGGCAGTGGGACCCTCGAAACGCAAACGTGCATGTCAAGGAAGATAAGCAAGGGATCGACAAGAAAACTCGACAAGTTTTCAATTATTCTTTCTTTTGTCTCATGTATCAATCAGGAGCCGCCATCCACTGGCTTCGCGTCCCCTGCTTTGGCCCTCCTCCGTTTTTTTGTTTTCGTTCCTGTTCTTCCGTCGCCTCCGCTTCCTGTCGTCCGCCTTGGGAGGGTTCCGCTCCGTCGGATAGCAATGGACACCACATCCAGATCTTCCCGCCCGCAGGATCTTCTCCTTCGCCGCCGTGAAAATACCGTAGAGATTGTTCCTGAATTGCGCATCCCCACTGACATACCCCCTTTCATCACCATCGGGCTTGGAAACCGAGGTACAGTGCCTTACCACGCGGCCGTCCCAGCTGATGGCGACACCGTGGTGAAGCTTTATCGCCACGCCACTGAATGGGGTCCCATCAAGCCTCACCCCACACACATTGGGTAGGATGAAGTACCAGTTTTCACCCACGCCAGGCGTATCCTCAGTCCACACACAGTAGGCTTGGGAGGCATCGTTCACATCGTAGTGGGACGAATTTCCGAGATTAAAACTCAAGTCGATCGTGTACCCAACACGTCGCTGGCGCTCCAACCCCGCGATCAGGCGTCGAAGCTTCCGGCGAACAGAAGAACGATGGACAGCCGTGCGCTCGGCCCGTGCCACCGCCCACTTACGGGCAGTGACGAAGTAATCTTCACCACAAGGTATAGAGTCGCTTCGTGGCGCGTCCCCACCGTCGCCGCCGCCTTCATCATGATCATCGTCATCATCATAATCGTCATCATCATAATCGTCATCATAATTGTCATCACAATTTTCATCACAATTGTCATCATAATTGTCATCATAATTGTCATCATAATTGTCATCATAATTGTCATCATAATTGTCATCATAATTGTCATCATAATTGTCATCATAATTGTCATCATAATTGTCATCATAATTGTCATCATAATTGTCATCATAATTGTCATCATAATTGTCATCATAATTGTCATCATACTTGTCATCATAATTGTCATCATAATTGTCATCACCGACACAACCGACACAACCGTCACCACCGTTGGCATCGATGACAGCATCGTCGCCGCGGGACCCACCGAGAGCGCCCAAAAACCCATCGTGTACGCGCTTCCCGTCCATCCCCAGCAACGGGCACAAACCTGAACTCTGCTCCGCATCCCTTACAACAGAGTGCACCTGAGGGAAGCAGGTGATCCCAATTCCAGCGAAGTCAGCGACAACCTCTCGAAGACCCTGCTCACCACCAACAGCCGAATTTGCAGCATACGCAGATTTGAGGTAGACAAGGTCGCCCCCACCACCCGCCCTCCCAGTCGTGATCCTCGTGCCGATCGGGATCATCCCGCCAACATCGGATGAATTCGCCCTCGCAGTGCCCCTCCCGTGAACCGACCGTCGAAAACACCGGCAATGCTCCACGATTTTGCCCAGCATGTCACGATAGTCGCCGTCACGACCGTCAGAAACACCGCCGACAAACCGGACCGACACAACCGAGTATCGGCATGGGATCCCGTCGATCTCAGCCCAGATGTCAACAAAATTCTGCGACTTGGGGTCAATTGTCAAGCATTCTTGGGGCACATCGTAGTGATAGCTGGCCGGCACATACCATCGGCAGCCTTCCCTTGCACTGCTCGAAGTCTCCAGCCGGTTCCGATAATCATGAGCGCGGTACTCGTGAGGGACCGACCGGTAGTCATTGCCCGCAATGAAATCCGGCGCCAATGATGGCAACTCATCATCCCGGGTCTGGAGCGCCCGGTATATCACCCTCTTCTGCACCGCAGGATGCAGATACCCAGTGGAGATCCTCCACGCGGACACACGACGACAGCCATCAGGCGACAAGCAATCAGTGTCAAACCGCTTGACATAGCTGTTGCGGCCGAAGGTGTAGCAGCTGTTCTCACCGCCAGGGGTCCTCTCCAAGCGGAGCCAGCTCATATCATACGCCCTGAACGTGCCCGCCAGCCCAGCATCCCCAAGGTGGCGGTCACGACCACAGTAGAACACACCACACTGAGGTAGGAACAGAATCACCGCCCGGAAAAGACCATCACGTTCGGCGTCGAGGTCGTCCTCGAGGCAAGACACAGGACAGACATCGTCACAGGGGACCGCAGCAGAAGTTTCGCGACCGCTCCCACGGTTGAGAATAACATCCATGACGTAGAAGTCATTGAGAAAGTTCGACTGCGACCCGGATTGCGGGAACATGCCGTCCGCAGAACACAATTGGACCGGTGTACATTCGAAGGCCTTTCCCACCACCGTAATCGGAGTCTGACCACACAAGAACTGATCGCAACCATAGGGCCTCCCTTCACATTTCACAGATACTTCAAGGCCTATCGCACTTCGGAACCGCCGCCGGAACTCCTTCCTCTCCTCCGGAACGACGGCCATGGACAATAAACGCATAACTTGACAGCTGGAGGGAAGAGCAGACCGCGCAGACCCCCGCGACCCACCAACGCCCGCCTGGTCCACGTGAGCACCAGGAACACGCGGGGACTGCCCAAGGTTTTCAACACCACTGGCAGTCGGGTACGTCCTCTTTGATCGATTGTTCGCACACGGTGACGACATGGGCGCAGTTGTCCACTGAGAAAGCGACGGAAACGATGAACCAATAGGTATTTCGTAGTTACCCTCCACGTCCCTTGCATTCAACAAAACAGACAATCGACCCGCTATCTTGGCGGGGACCGTGCAGTTCTCAACGAAGAAGGCAACAAAAACGACGATCAAACCGCGATAAATTGATAACAATATCGCGAGCAATGAGTGAGTAAAATGTATGAAGTGTAGATAAAATCCTGAGTTAACTTGCCCCCTTACTCCGAGGCTGTAGCCCACCACGACAGGGAATTACCATATAGTACTACACTCGGAGTACCGTTTACTTCGGTGGTGTGGTAACACACGGGATTTCTGCATAGCCACTGCAGGCTCATGCCTGGTGATATCATAGAGTGGAAGCAACGTGACTATATGTACGACAGCCGGCCACCAATCACATCGGGTAGAGAAGCTTGATTGCTCTATCATACTGTCGAATGCCGTCGACCGTCGACCAATCATGTCGTCGTCAAGTTTATGGAGTCTGCCGCCGTAGCCCAGCGTACAATATGTACTGCTTTAGGAGCAGGAAAACTTTGAACGCAATACAATCCAAGCATACTCTGCTGGTGTAGGCAGTATGCAATTGTACGCGCCAATCGGAAACTCGGAATTGGTATGCATACTGCTTGCTGCATGCATACCAGTGTACTGACTAGTACTCTGAGTAGTTGTACGGTTGTACGACCGTACTCCAGTATGATGCAATACTGTAGTGTTCAGTACCTACTGTGGGTGGTTGGTGGAGATATGCGAGAGGAATAAAAAATCATCAACACCAACCTGCTAAGTCTCACTATTGTGCCATTTCCATCCTGTGGATGTATGTTTCAGCTTCAAACTTCCTGACATTTCACTATACTAGAAACAAGATACAAGCAACAAGGAGCAATGCCATCCATGTTTGATAAATGCGATTGTGACGGGCAAGCTTCTGACAAAGCATTCAGAAACATCATGATGGCAGAATCTGCTCCTGGCCTTCTTGCTCATTTTGAGGGTAAACTTGAGTCTTGTAGTAAGTCTGCAGTGTGGAAAAACCAGGAGCCCTGATGCTTTACCAGAAGTCTCAAAACTGCCAAAGATTGTCCACATTATCTCTTTAATCAACCGCATTCCTGTATTTGCACTATTGTGTGTCACCTAGGTGTTTCAAATTTGCACTGAATCATACTTCTTTAGTGTGATGCATTCTGACAGTAGGATGATGCATGTTGCTCTAGAGAAGTGATGCTATCCATTCATTTCTCGCTCATCATCAATCATGGCACCAAGAAGCTTCAATTCTTCTGAAGAGCAAAAAGTTGAATGAAATTTCAAATCTATACCTGTGCAAATGAAGGACTTACAAGTTTAAATGTCAAGAACAACTCTCGTAAGACAGCAAGGTTCATGCAGCACTATTCTTGGTTAAGACTTTCATACTGCTGTGTCAAGGATCACAACACAGCCAGTTGGCTGCTGATTCCCAATTTCAGCACAGTATTTGCTGAAACTCATTAATACTACTATGTCAATGACATCATTGCAAACAGCTGTGTTTTGATTTGCTGGGCAGAGGAACAAGAAAATACTTTATTGTTGTTGCATTTTGCTCATGCTACTAAGATTTCTCCCAACATTCAAATTAAAAGGCATTTGTGGAGGCATTTTGTCTAAAAGCATAATGCTGAAGAAGGCATTCTTAGTGTTTCGCTCCTTGGTTAAATCCTATCAGCAATTTGGCTGGGGTCCCTTTACCTTTACCTTTTAGGAAATTACCCTTTAAGGAAAATCGTTACCTTAACCTTTACCCTTTAAGGGAATGCTTTGACTTTACCCTTTAAAAAAAATTGTTACCTTTAGTACCCGCCTTTAAGGAAATGCTTTACCTTTACCTTTTGACCTTAAATGTTAAAAGGTAATTACCGGGTAATTATATGAACACAGCACCACCAACTTCGTACACAAGCATCGAGTACTCGAGTACACATTAGCCGATGATAATCATCATGCTGATTTTAGAATTAACAATGTTGAGTTTGCGATGCCTTGAAATGAATTGTCTTTTATGATTAATGATTTCTCTGCTCTTGGAGTCTCGGCACACTCAGAGATTTCATATCAATCAGAGTCACCATCAGCAACATATAATCAAACGGGCTGGATGTTCAGCAGACCAACAAGGTCATCATCCAGGACTTCTTCTACCCACTCTTCTTGTCCAATTTCGATTATGCTCCTCACCTGTGCATCAATCAATTCAAAGGGTAAAAGGTAAAGGGTAATTTACGGGTAATCCAAAGCTTTACCTTTACCCTTTAAGGAAAATCATTACCTGTACCTTTACGCTTTCAGGAAATGTTTTATCTTTACCCTTGAGGAAATAACCCTTTAAGGGAAATCGTTACCTTTACCCTTACCTTTTACCCTACTATGCAGAATTTACTGTTGTGCTTTGTTAAGTGTGTATAGATTGTATTGATGGCATCCTGAGATCCTCTCAACCTTTTATGCTTATTGACTTCTTGAAGATTCAATTATGATGCCAAAATGCTAACAAAAAATACACAAAACTGATCAATACTCAATCAATTTTGGATTTTGACAAAATCCAAAACTGGCATTTGCTCCATCAACAAACGCTTGAGATTCATTTACAGAAGCTTCGGTAACGAATGTCGATGCTGGGGTTGTTATAGTGCAACAACTGATCAGGCAGCTCAGAACATAATGTTCTTCGGTTTGTTGTGCAACTACAGCGCAACTACTAGTAGATAGCATGTGATCGCATCCTAAATTTCACGTTAACTTATGTCGCTAACACCAGCACTAACTCCCAAAGCAACTCCCTACCAATACAGCTTCCAATGCAACGTCGCCTCCCTGCAATACGGGAAGGCTACGACGGGGTACACACACTGGTTTTGTCCAAAGACTGGTGACGGTGAAAACCCTATAATTAGGTTTATTATTATTATTAGCTTCCAATGCAAGCCTTCCCTTGCCAACTACCGCGTCTTTGGATGTCTAACATTCTTCAAACGCTACTACGAATCAACCTTCCGCAACAAACTTATAACCTACAAGCAACAACTCCAACGTGGTGCCTCTCGCAGCGTTTTCATCGGATTTCCCGACAACTCTGCAGGCTGGTTAATCTACTCACCAGCCAGATCAACCCCAAAGCCTCATCATAACCCGCGATGCCTACTTTGATGAAGACTTCAACTCCACTCTCTGTTTCAATTCCAAACCTTTTGCTGGAGCCGTACCCATCCGCTCCCACTTCAATCCGAATGGCCTTCGCAACACTCCAGAGAACTCTGAACCATCAACCTATCACCAAACTGGATCTGCAGCCAACCTTGGTAACCCACCATCAACCTTCATTGATACCTCAAACCATCAATCTTCCCTCCCTGCCATCCCTGAAATTGATGACAATCATGCCCATGAAGATGATCTACCAACTTCTACACTTGCTGCATTCAAAAATGCAACTCCTCCCAAACATGGTCCAACACCACCCACACCAAGTCAGCTTTGTCACCCACCAACAACATCACTCTCAATTCCATAACAAGATGATGACAATAAACTTTCAAGAATGCAATGAAGATCTACCAAGTATTGATCCCATTCACTCCGCCATGACAATTGACAACACTCCCAGCAACAACTCACAAGCAAACCCATTGGAATCTGTGGACAAATATATTCCAGAGCCTCAGTCTCTAAAAGCTGTCCTCAAACTTGATGACAATGTCCGCAATGCTTGGCTACATCATAATGGAAATCAAGAACCTCATTGACCATGATACCTTCATCCTTGGACAAACTCCATACAAAGATGAACTCATTGACCAGCATGATACCTTCATCCTTGGACAAACGCCATACAACAAAGATGAACTCATTATCCCAGTCAAACTTGTGCTCAAAGCAAAACAAACTGCAACTGGAAAACTTGACAAACTAAAAGCTTGCCTTGTCGCCCGTGGTGACGACCTGGAGAAACGTCTCCTGAAAAGAGTCAAAGCTATCAACCAACAATTACTCCGTGAACAATGTCAAGAAATTGCAGAATCTACCCCTTCACCTGGCACTCCAAAACCTATACGAGTTGAACCACTCATCTCTGAAGACACCTGGTCACCCTGTGCATCTGCAAGAGGGGTCAAACTCTTCATTGCAACCATCTGTGCATCCAGACGCAGCGTCAAAAGTGCTGACTTCATTGGTGCCCATCTCCTCCAAGCCAAAGTTATTGGCTGCCACTTCGTGAAACTACCATTGGAATACGCCAATCGCTTCCCCGGATACACGAAATTCTTTGGCTCTCCAATGTTACTGAACAAAGGAATCTACGGTCGCGTCTACTCCGGCAAATATTGGCACATTGAGTTTTCGAAATGGCTCTACTCGCAAGGATTTATCCAGATTCCTTCCGAACCGTCTTGTTTTGTCCAATAGATACGACAAACACAATCAATGGGGGCTCCGTCTCCTATTTTTCGTCGACGACATGCTCTACGCTGGAAGTAACACTTTTATCAAAAACAATTTGAAGATTCCGTCCACAATTACTTTTATGTCAAATTCCTCAGTCCTGCACAATGGTTCCTCCAAATGCATATCCACCAACATTCTGACTCAAGCTACACCCTGGATCAACACCACTATGTCTTGAATACTCTCCATTGTTATGACCCAAATTCCAAATTCCCCGAACGCGATACCCCCTTTCCTCCTGACTTCACCTTCAGCAAGGATAAACAACCGCCCTGTAGCTAACAGCCTCTGACATTACACTCGTCGAACAAAAACAACGACGCCTCCCCTTCCCCTCTGCTGTCAACAAATCTACCGCCATGAAGTATCTCTTCAAGACACCATCGCCTAAAGCTGGACGATCCGTCAGGTTCGCTTTCTCACCCATCAAGTCCGACGCCAGACTTCTAGGTCCTACTAACCTTAAGTCTACCGTCCGCCAGTACTCGCGTACCGATTACACGAATACTGTACTGTAGTTAGTACGTACTGGAGACAGGAGTACTCCAGTACTCGGAGTACATATATGGGTACGGGTACTTGTACAACTATGACATAGCTACTGTACAGTAGCTTTATGGACTCGTTTCTGAGTTGGCCTGTCTCGTACTTGAGTAATTTCTTGTTCCCAGTTGCATGTCTTGACGTCCGATTCATGACTGAAACCTGTCTGATCATGATGTGTAACTGGTATTACACTTGCTTTTTGTACATATGCATATGTGATATACTGGTAACTTTCACACGGATCCTCTATGCGCGTTGTAAACGAACAAGAATTAGTGCTATTCGCTATATGCATATAACATACAACTCTACTAGAGTGTTTAAGCATTCAGGGCTATGACATATGGTCAGTGGTCAGTATTTGTAATTTGTACTCAAGACTCGAGACATTAAAAAATTGAATAAGACACATGCTGCACACGCTTTATCAAAAGTTCAAGTTCTGACATTATGTACAGTATAGTACATCGAAGCTGTAGCCGTAGTCATTGTAGTCCCGGGAAATCAATGTATTCATATCATACAGATGGTAGAGTACTTATTGTCGAATAATGCAATAGTCGATACGAATATATTCTATATTATTTTTATGTGGCTTGTTGTCTGTGCATAACATTACTATTGAATAATGAGTTTGTAGTAGTAGACGTAAATTTTATATTGATTTGCATCTTATCTTGTATCGTTATCACATAAAAGTAAATACATACGTCATATGTATCATGTACAGTATCATGTATCGTCAGATTATTAGAGAAAAATCTTCTTATTCACTCGTGGTAGTCCCAGAATCAATCTTATTTAGAAGTCCCAGGTGTTATCAACAAAAGAACGTGCTTGTACTCCGAGTAACGCATAGTCAGAGGTCGGAGTAGCATGGTACAATTCCCCACGACAACTACAGGGGAAGTTCACCAAGTTATTCACATTATATGAGTAGAATTACTTGTTCTATACTCATTGCTTGTCATACTGTTATCAACTTATCGCGGCGTCGATGGTTTGACCGTCGTTTTTGTTGCCTTCGTGTTGAGAACTGCACGGTCCCCGCCAAGATAGGGGTCGATTGTCTGTTTTGTTGAGTGCGAGGGACGTTGGGGATGAGGATGAAGTGCTGTTTGGATCTTCCTCTTCGCTGCTTCTCTCCTTGTCGACAACAACTGCACGGTCCCCGCCAAGATAGCGGGTTGATTGTCTGTTTTGTTGAATGTGAGGGACGGTGGAGATGAGGATGAGGATGAATTGCCGTTTGGATCTTCGTCTTCGCTGCTTCTCTCCTTGTCGACAACAATTGCACGGTCCCCGCCAAGGTAGCGGGTTGATTGTCTGTTTTGTTGAATGTGAGGGATGGTGGAGATGAGGATGAGGATGAATTGCCGTTTGGATCTTCGTCTTCGCTGCTTCTCTCCTTGTCGACAACAACTGCACGGTCCCCGCCAAGATAGCGGGTTGATTGTCTGTTTTGTTGGATGCGAAGGACGGTGGGGATGAGGGATCTTTCGTTTTTGCGGCTTCTCCCTTGCGGTCGAAAACTGTGCGGTCACGGGTTGACTGTCATTTTTTGAACTCGAGGGACGTGGAGGGGACGGCGATGTTCCGATTGTCACGTGTTCGATTGCTTCGGTACATTCCCGGAATACGGGTCGCCGTCGAACTTCGCTGGCGACTTCGGCGTTACGGATGTTGTCTCAACCGTGGGAGCGGTGACGGATCTGCTGCTGCTGCTGTTGCTGCTGCTGTCCCCAGTGGTGATCCTGGGTTTCGCCTTGTGGAAGACCCGTCGACGAACGCGACGGTTTTCGGTGCGGCGATTCCGTTTCCGCCTCTGCAACCGCCGCCTTGGAGATGCCGGGCTGGTGGGTGCGTTCGGCGCCTGCGGTTTGGGGTGGCTCCCCTCCGAGGGGACCCCTTGCGGTGGGAAAAGCTGCTTCACCTTCTGCCGCAGCAGTCACGTCACGCGGTTCGACGCCGATCGATTGTCGCCCGGTGGCTGCTGCCCGTCCATGGGGCTTGGACTTGGGGTGCCCTATCGTCGTGCGTCCGCGTGGAGGATGTCGGCTGGGTATCCGCATCCTGCGGCGCGGAAGAGGGTGGCTTGCCGGGTGGTCCTGACCCGGAATGATAAGTTGCCGTCGTCGGCGCCGGATTTTGAAGCGGGAAACGACTCCTGTCAGTCCCTCCTGTGTACTGCGCTCACGATTATCGGAACGGGCTGGATACTTCGAGCGGCGCAAGGGAAGGCTGCCGATGGGATTTGCGGGCCGGTCGTCGCTGCGGTGTGTTACGGGAACGCCTGGCGATCGACCCTAGATGGCGGAATTTAGGTGACATCCCGGCTGAGATCGACGGTATCCCATCCCGCAACTTGGCGGTGTCGGTCCGGTTTGTCGGCGGTGTTTCTGACGCTCGCGACGGCGACTCTGACGCTCGCGACGGCGACTCTCGATTGGCAGGGGCCATCAACCTTTTTGTGACTGTGACCACAACAATCGCACATCCCACTCAAAACGTTGCATCATGTGCGAGATGACGTGTCCGCCGTCGTCATCGCAACAGGGACAATCGATTACTTCTACGAATGGTGCTACACATGCAGCTGCCAAAGATGATGATGATATGAAAGGGACGAGTAGGGGTTTCGAACTCGTGGTATGGTGATGTTGCCATGGCCAGAAGACCATCGTAGTCCTGGTCAATCGTTCCTGTGTGCACGGTATCAACGTTTCACCTACTCCTACATGAATCGAGTGCTAAGCATTGTGGCAAAGCAAGAAGTGAAAAGCGAAAACGATGGAACGTATCTGACTCAGGATGACTTGTATCTCTTCGAGTAAGTTTATCCCGACATGACTCGTGGGATGACCTACTTGTACGTACGTCGTGCACCAGGGAGACCTATTCGCTCACACTCGTTGTTGTCATCCTTGTCATTCTCGTCCACAGCAAGTACTACGAAGAAACCAAAACTCCAAACACAGATTACTAATGACATTCTGGAAATTGGCAGCTCCCAACTTCATTCCTGGCGGAGTCAACCAACTCGTTACTGTATTGGCTCAAGTGTCTCTCCCACTCTTGGTGCGAGAATTGCTCACCATTTTAGAACAGAATCCATATCAAAGTATCGTACAACAAGGACTGCCGTACGTTGTTCTCATTTTCGTCGCGTCCATCCTGAATGGCTTTGCCACCCACCGTCATCGACATTTGTCCACCAAGGCCGGCATTGTTGTGCGTGCCACCGTGGTATCGGTCGTGTATAAGACAGTCTTGCAGCTTTTGCCTGCCGGCTGTGCAGGACTTACATCAGGACAAGTTACGAATCTAGTCGCGGTGGACATTCAGAAGGTATATGAAGTCTTTATGGAAGGCCATTTGATAAGGTCGTGTCCTCTGGGTATGGTCCTGGTCGGAATATGTTTGCTCGTCGTCTTGGGACCCTCAACTTTGGTGGGTATGTTGATATTATTTATCTTTGTTCCCATTGTCAAGGCAATTGCATCAATTATGGGGAGAATACGCCATCAACGAGCGTTGATTACAGACATTAGAAACTCAGCAGTCAATGCTCAACGGCATCAAGGTAACGAAATTGAACAATTATGAAGGAAAGTATCGAGATTGGATCGAATCCTCGAGAACCAAAGAGTTGAAATTGCTTCGCAGAGAGCACTTTGTATGGGCCATGACTCTTGTCTTCACCGTGTGCTCTCCGTTGCTGGCGGCAGCCGCTACCTTTGTAACTCCTCCCCCAACCACACAGCCGACGGCAGCTCCAAGCCCTAGGCCTTCTTCAGGGACACCAACAGGTCAGCCGACAAGCGTTCCTACTGCTCCACCGACTTCGCCTCAGTTAGATATACTTCCGACGCATGTGCCAGAGTGTAAACCATCCCAAAATCCAGCTAAGGATGGATCAGGTGGGAGCACAAAACCGACTAGCCTCCCTAATGCTCCTTCTTCCCAAGCACCGCATCCCTCCGCGACGGCAAAGCCTTCATCCAAGCCTACCACCCCACCAACCCCGCGTCCCACGGATTCGCCGACTGCTCCTCCAAGCCCGAGACCCTCTGTGTCACCAACAGCTGGGCCGACTCATACTCCCACTGTGGCTCCAACGTCGCCCCAGATCGATACACCTCCAGCACACATGCCAGATTGTAAGCCATCTCAAACACCGACCGTAATGGACTCCTCAGCATCTCCAACCAAAGATGGATCCAACACGAGTCCAAAACCCACTGCGTTGCCAACTGCTCCGCCCAACGTGATGCCAACATCAGCGCCAACAGCTCCGCAAACATCTCCTCCAACGAAGACAACGACTCCTGGGACAACCGCGAAGCCTTCGACTTTGCCAACGACTTCTCAGACTGCGACTCCAACCAAAACGCCAACAGCTTCTCCAGCCGCGAAGCCTTCAGCCCCTCCAACGCCGCGTCCGACTTTGGCGCCGACTGTGTCTCCGACGTCTCCTTCCACGCCAGCACCGAACTCCAGTGGAACCGCAAAGCCGTCTTCAAAGCCGACGACTTCTCCGCCTTCTCCACTCGATAAAGCACCGACAGGTTCCCCGACCGCCAAGCCTGCGGCGTCAGGCCCGACCGCTTCTCCGGGATCTACCATGACGGGAGCACCGAATTCAAGCGGAACCTCGAAGCCTTCAACGAAGCCAACGACGTCTTCGCCAGCCACAGTAACAAATGTTCCCCAACGGCCAAGCCTGCCGCGTCAGGCCCGACTGCTTCTACGGGATCTACTTCTACTGGAGCACCGAGTTCTAGTGGAACCGCGAAGCCTTCAACGAAGCCATCCACTTCGCAAACCGCTTCTCCGGCAAACGCACAAACAGCTTCCCCAGCCGCGAAGCCAACCGCACCTCCAACGCCGCGACCAACATCATCGCCAGCAGTGACTCCGACAACTCCTTCAAGCCAAGCACCGAACTCCAGTGGAACCGCGAAGCCTTCGACCAAGCCAACGACTTCTTCACCAGCTACACTATCCACAGCTTCTCCAACGTCAAAGCCTGCGGCGTCAGGCCCGACTGCTTCTCCGGGATCCACTACTACTGGAGCACCGAATTCCAGTGGAACCATGACGCCGTCTACCAAGCCAACGACGTCAAAGACAGCCTCACCAGCCGTAGTACCAACAGCATCTCCAACAGCGAAGCCTGCCGCGACAGGTCCGACTGCTTCTCCGGGATCTACCACTACGGGAGCACCGAATTCCAGTGGAACTGCAAAGCCTTCTACGAAGCCACCCACTTCACAGACATCTTCTCCGGCAAGCGCCCAAACAGCTTCTCCAGCCGCAAAGCCAACCGCGCCTCCGACGCCGAGACCAACTTCAGCTCCTACAGCTGCGCCAAACGGAGGACCGAATCCCAACGGAACTGCAAAGCCGACGACTTCTCCGCCTTCCCCTTTCGACAAAACACCGACAGGTTCCCCGACCGCTAAGCCTGCCGCGTCAGGTCCGACTGCTTCTCCGGGATCCACTACTACTGGAGCACCGAATTCCAGTGGAACCGCGAAGCCTTCGACCAAGCCAACAACTTCTTCACCAGCTACACTTACCACAACTTCTCCAACGTCAAAGCCTGCGGCGTCAAGTCCGACGGCTTCTCCGGGATCCACTACTACTGGAGAATCGAATTCCAGCGGAACCGCGAAGCCATCTACCAAGCCAACCGCGTCATCGCCAACTGCTTCTCCAGCTTCTACGCCAGCACCGAATTCCAAAGGAACCGCGAAGCCCACTTCCAAACCATCCACTTCTCCGCCTTCTCCACTCGATAAAGCACCGACAGTCTCGCCAACCGCACCTCCAACGCCGAGACCAACGTCACCTCCAACAACTCCATCAAACGGAGGCCCGACTGCCAACGGAACCGCAAAGCCACCTACGAAACCAACCGCATCATCGCCAACTGCTTTTCCAGAGTCGTCTACGCCATCTCCGAATCCCAAAGGAACCGCGAAGCCTTCGTCAAAGCCTACCACGTCACCGCCTTCTCCACTTGATAAGGCGCCGTCAGCTTCCCCAGCCGCAGTGCCTTCGGCTCCACCCACGCCGAGACCAACTTCAGCTCCGTCGAAGAAATCGCCGACTCCAAAAGGAAAAGGAACACCGAAGCCTTCGTCAAAGCCAACCACCTTACCGCCTTCTCCACTTGATAAAGCGCCGTCAGCTTCCCCGAACGCAACGCCATTTGTAGCTCCAACGCCGAGACCAACTTCAGCTCCGTCGAAGAAATCGCCGACTCCCAAAGGAAAAGGAACCCCGAAGCCTTCGTCAAAGCCAACCACCTTACCGCCGTCTCCATTTGATAAAGCGCCGACAGCTTCCCCGAACGTAATGCCATTTGTAGCTCCAACGCCGAGACCAACTTCAGCTCCGTCGAAGAAATCGCTGACTCCCAAAGGAAAAGGAACCCCGAAGCCTTCGTCAAAGCCAACCACCTTACCGCCGTCTCCATTGGATAAAGCGCCAACAGCTTCCCCAGCTCACACGCCAGATTGCAAACCGGTCGAAACACCGACGGCGAATGACCCGCAACCGTCCCCAACCAATAATGGATCGAACGACAGTACAAGACCTTCCCCGATGCCCACTGTTTCTCCAACCGCCAAGCGTACGCGCCCTCCAACCCCAAGACCAACTTCATCCCCAACCGCCATTCCAACCACTCGTCCATCCAAAGCCCCTTCCAAAGCACCAACCCGTAGGCCTTCCAAAAAGCCAACAGTTCAACGTCCAAAAATCCCCACTGCTCCTCCAACGTCTCCCCAGTTGGATAAACCACCGACGAATGTGCCACAATGTAAACCGGCCCACACACCGACCATCCCGTATTGAAAACCTGCATTTATGAATTCGGCAATACGTTGGAGCAGTGTATGAAATGAATGCATTTTCACATGTTCCAGTGCGTGATGGTCGAGATGGAGAGCCAATTTTGTTCGGTCTCTTGCCCGATTTGGCTTCCCGAAGGCTTGACGTTACAATGCCATTCCACACATTCAAATCCAGTCCATCTTACGTTTCCAGTGCAGCTCTCGCTACACTGCTCCTTTATGAGTAGGTCGATTGAAATTCAAAGATAAATACTGAGTAATAACGACTTCGTTCACTCACTAATAATAGCTTCATGTTCTCAGCGCACAAAGGCTTCGGAATGTAAACGTAACTCTCCAAAAGATGTCACAATCGGCCTTCGATTCTGTGTCACGTCGTCGTATAATCTCGAGTCTCGCGTTGCAATAGTGCGGGAGGTACAAGTAAGTACTTGTACATGTACCGCATACATAGACATAATCGTTGTGGGTTGTGGGTTTTGGGTCTGGGAAAAGACAAGTACTGTATGAATACATACTTGTGTACAAGTACCTCATACCACGTACCACTACTGTAGTTCTACTACTACTAGTAGTACTGGAGTCGAATACATACGGTAAAAGTACTATACCAGGTACATACCGTATATGAAACTTTGGTGCTCATGGCATGTGCTTATGTTTTTTACAGTGTATGATACTTGTACCCCAGTATGGTACAATACTGTACCCTGTACCTTGTTCCTGTTGTACAGTAGCATGGGGGAGAATGTAGTTTGGAGTTTGGAGTACATGGCGAGTCCCGAATGTAGTATGGAGTATGGAGTATGGAGTATGGTGTACTAGCGTATTGAGCATGGAGCATGGAGTCACGAATTTGGTTGCCAATGCACACTTGATGACCTCGAGCACAACGTCAAGGCTGTCTCTGCGTCTCAGCCATTCCCCTTGCAACTTGTGTACTTCTCCTGATCCAGAAGTTTGATGCATTACCAGTCATGGCTGACACCGACGGAGAGAACTTCGCGTCCTCTTTCGTATCGGATGGTGTGGATGGCAACTGGAGCGCTCCAATGCTAGTGGAGTTAAAGAAGAACGATATCGACGACCCTGCTGCCGCTGTTTACGCGATTCCCGAGCTTTTCCGTTCCTCTTGCCAGCCAATTCAGGTGACGGAGAGCCAGATAGAATATTCCTGTAAGTGAAGGCGAACATCAAGATCAGAATCAAGAGTTTCAGAACGACGATTTCGAAATAGAAGCAAACGAGAGTGCATAAGTGAATGTCAACGTCAATAAAGCGGCAGAATACAATGATTACAATGTCTACAATGGCGATACATACATGAACCCTTCCCAGTGCGAGAATATTGCTGATGAAGTTGTCGGCTACTAGCAATACGAAGACTTTTCCAGGTTCACGTACCTTGGTTGCGTCGAAAGTCAGGAAGATGAAGCGAACAATTCGATCAGGCCTCGTTGCGGCCTTGTGACCCTCACGAGGAGGCCATTGCACATGGCCATTTACTACGACCCTTACTGCTCTCAGGATTCAGTTAATGATGTCAATCTCTGGGAGGTTTCTGCAAAGTAGTTGTCAGTTACTTCGGAATGCTAACAAGAGAGCTGTCTATCTCGTTGCTCAAGGATTTGACGCCCCGAGGTCTTCAGAACATGCAGGCATGCTTTGAGTCGCAAAGGAGTACCACAACGAACTTGGATCCAAACTCCTCATTGAGGCCGGAGTGAGGGCCTCTAGTGCTACATCGGTCCCGTTAGGCAAGTTTTCCGAGGATGCATTTGCTCATCTCAAAATCATCCTGGTGTCTTCAATACTTGGACGATTAAGGGAATCTGAGCGCATCTGTTGTAATTTGACTGCTGCCTACGTTCGTGAAGAGGTCGCAGTGAAGGAATAAAGGAATACTTTCAGGGAGCGAAGAAGATTTCAGACCTTCATCTTCTAATTCACGTCTGCGACCACTTCCGCTTCGTGCTGACGAGATTACCTTTACAATAACAGTCTCCTGACATACATTGAGGTTGATGTGCCCAAAAGTTGCTCCCATCAAGACGACCCCACAGGTCGTCTGGACGCTCCTTGATGTTGGTGCGATTGAAGATTTCATCAAGCGCGTTCTCAGGGCTGTTGGAACTCGGAACTGTTTGTCCTGCCGACGAGCTTGAAGAGAGTACTGAGACGCGCAAATGTTTGCGTTTGCTCCAGCCCTGCCTAGAGGCTCGTGCGGCCGCTGGTAGCTTCAAGCCTAGCGCTCACGACGCCCTCGAAAAGATTTTCATTACGCTTGACCGAGATCCTACCTCGTTCCTCTTTAGTATGTTCTATCATTCGAAGGTTCTTGCTTCTTAGTTCGAGACCCTCGACGCTCAAGTTGCGTGTATGGATTATAATGTCGGAGCTGGGGAGTGCAACAACAAGCATTTCCAGGTTGGTCACATGCATTCGCATTTCGTAGTATCTACAAAAAGTTGTATGCGTATAATTTTCATTAAATCAGTGTGTAACCGCCTCATCGGCTTTGGGCAGCAGCATCACATTGTGTTTAATTCTGAATTTGATCGCTAGCTGCTTAGTCAACCACAGGGAAGAAGTAAGAGCCAGGGCGACTTTATGATACGGACTGAACAAAGCAAAATTGAGGTTGATGAAACAATTGAAAGCGGCACTCTTTCGTAGGCGACTTCGTAATTACCAGAGCTTTGTCATTGAGTGGCATTATCCCAACACGAACACACATTGTTGCCAAAGTTTGATGGTTCGCCATCGAATCACAGGGCATGAATGTGTTGCTACATTGGTCAAAGGTCACATCCGCCTCAGTAAATTAATAAAGAGCACCACCATGCCCTGTTCGCCAAGCTTTGCAAGAGTGCGATCAACGGAATGCAACGAGCGAGCGACTGCACAATCAGGAGGGCCACTCCAAATCGTGTTGATGTCATCGGCATTCACGACGGTCCACAATGGACAAGCTCGCTGGTTTGTCATGTTTAACGCTCAGTCGATGGAAATTCAGAGCGTAAGCTTGGATGTGGCACAAGTTGGTCGACACAATAAAGAGCGAGAATATGGTCCTGATGTGCCTATTAATCCCCAGCATGGAGTGTGATCCTTGAAGATGATTGGAGGGATGTTACGTCATCAACGATGACAAGTACAGTCATTATTGTATGCGACCCGGCCGATGTACAACTGCGCATGCCAAGTCATCATGAAACATCATGTGATGCCATATTTTCCATGGCGTGTTCACGTTTTGGAAGGTGCGAGGCATTGTGGACAAACTCTGTTCACAGTATAGTGGTGCTCTGGCTGTGAAGTTTGCTTTGAGTTTGTTCAACGGCTTCCTACTCATCTAACTTTTTGCCGGGAGAGATCATTCTTGTATTATTATGGATTTGAAACCGATGCACTGTAATATCATGGTCAACCATCATCGCAAGCGAGGAGAACTTTAGCAACCATCGGCCCAGCAGTTGATGACTCGTTTCGTTCCTTTGTTGCATATCGCAAGACCGTTGAGGTTTTGCGACGCGTTCGCAGTTCTCAACTAAGCAACTGCACAGAATGAGCGAATACAACCAGATCAAATACAACCACATAGGGAAGTATTAATCTCTTGTTACTGCAACAACATGTTATCCGACTAGCTAGTAGGCGAAGAGTGATTATCCAACGGACGCTCAAATGTGCCATAGTGTGGTGCGGCTAAGAGGACGAGAAGACAACGTTTAAGACACAAAAACTGCAAATACAAGCATATTGTTGACAGTTCATGATCATCATCATCTCCCTTTCCATCTCTGCCTCCATCGTTGTCGTTCTTGCTAGTGCAGAACGTGCCAACCGGAATCTGGAAAGGATTAGTCGTCATAAGGTCATCATGGTAGAGGAAGCTAGTTCTGCAATGACCATGGCGACGGAACGCATCATGTATTGGATTCTGACTTCTGATCACATTCTCATTCGTAGGTCTTGGCATCATGGCACAAAGATGACGTGGATTAATGGCATATATATATGGTATATATATGTATATATAATATGTGCTCGAGTACAGTACTCGTTGTATCCAGAATTTCAAAATGTGCGTACTGTTACGTGTACTGCATACTGTAGTATTGTACGTTTATATGGTCGAACAGTCAACATGGACCGACTTGGTGACGTGGTCGTTGCCGCCCATTTCATACCAGCTGCAATCTGTTGTCAAGATCTGAGTTATAAATACATGGCGTGCTCGGAGTAACTGTCATGGAACAGATGTTCTATGTTATGAAAGGATGGTGGGTGCCAGGTTGACGTAACTGTTGAAGTTTGTCAGTTGAATATTGTGCGCCCCAATTGATTTGTGGGCACACGTTTCGAGCGTAGGTACCGGATTGAGGGT
Source organism: Fragilaria crotonensis (assembly GCA_022925895.1). NCBI lineage: Eukaryota > Bacillariophyta > Fragilariophyceae > Fragilariales > Fragilariaceae > Fragilaria > Fragilaria crotonensis. The sequence continues at coordinate 103,158 of JAKSYS010000011.1, forward strand.
TCTTTTTGTTCCTTCGCGAGGGAGGACAAGGAAGAAAGGTACCACGCGAACTAACTGTACACCGCTAATCAGTGTTTCATCAACGTGCATCTCGCGAAAACAACGACGATTGCTCGTGGAGGAAGTGGATCAATGGCATGGCTATAAGCTTCTTGATGCGTGAAATAACGATGGTCATAATCAAGTTATTGTATTACTGTAGCAGATTAGAAATACATGATATGCATGACACATGCCTAGCTTTGTTGTTTTCGAAAGTTACGGTTCTCCGTACATGCACTCATTCATGCAAACTAACCTTCACAATTTCAAGCTGTGACTCTTCGCCCCCGTGCCTAATACATCATTCGCATGCATGTTCTCGTCGTTTCATACCATGATAACATCATTCATAGGAAAGTCGTTGGCGGTCCATTCCGCCCTGCTGCCACTGCGTGTCAGATTCAGCGAGTCTCCCGTAAACGACGATGGATCAAGATAGTGAAACTGCTGTCCCTCAAATGCAATGAGTGAGTCTGGTTGTGGCGCATCGGTTTCAAACTCCCCATCGAGAAGTATCTCCATCGGGAGGTCAGGAGGATTCTCAATGGGTTTGTGAATAGGCGTAACCATCGCCGGAGGGGCCGTCGCTAGTGTCGGGACACTGTCTTGTCTATGCAGGGTGCAAATATTGTCGACTGAGCCCGACGATTGCACCAAGTCCTCTACGGGTGGCATTTGATAGAAATCGGGCTGTCGTATACGTGAATGCAAATGTTAGACAACTGTTTACAGACGGCATGCGTAGATGTCTGATAGTAGCTAGCACATTCACATTCACAGGCTCACCTCTGTCTGTGGACTGCTCGCCGCCTTGATTCCAGTCCCCTTGATTCTCGTTCGCATCATCCGCTTGCAGAGAAATGGTCGATTGCGTAGAAACAACTCATGGTAGTATCCTCCCCGATCTCTACCGCTGGTTAGACGACAGAATCCGTATAGGTTAAGTTGACGTTGGAAACTTGTGAGTTTTGTCTGGCGAAAGTATGTGGGCATGACTTCATTGACGAACGCCTTTGCGTTGTGGACCACGAAACAGCGACCATGGGGTTGCCACGAAACAATGTCATCTCGATTGACTGTCGATAGCATGAGATGCAGTTTCTCCGGAAACGGCTGCGCCACTCCACCTCTAGGACCTCGTCGTTTCTTGGAATCTTCTTCATCTTGTTGCATCTGCGCAACGTCCATCGACGTGGGCGATTCTCTGGCGTGGTCGTGGTAATTATGAGTCACAGTTCGCTTCTTGGAATCATCTTCCATAGAACTGCCGCTGCAGCTAGTGCTGCTACTGAGACCGAGACTCGATCCATCCGCTTTGGATCCAGACGAGTCCATTGATGAGGAGACCACGAGATCGAGCAAGGAACTGCAGTGCGAGGGGTGAATTGGTTTAATCATTTTCCTTCTTTGGGCACTCTGGTAACGTATTGACTCTGTTCTAGTTGTATGATCTGCTTGTCGCTGTTCGTCATTATTAGACAATGTGAATGTGTCGATGGTTTGTGAGATTTCAGCAGTGTGCAACACGTGTTCGCGTCTACGAAAGTATTCTACGCATGATGGGCATGGAAACCGAAAAGTAACATTGTACTTTGAAACAATACGAGGTCTGAGTCAAACGGTAACAAGAAGTTTTGCTCTTTTATCCAGACCATAAGTAGAACAGAAATCGCAGCTCGCGAATCTTTCGGCAACAAGCTTAATCCATTTTCAAGCCCATGAACGAAGCAAGATATAGTAGTACTGGAGTAGATGGCGTCGATGTTTGTGGAACATAGGGCACGATCCAAGAGGAGAAGATAGATTCATGGAAGCAACAATCTGGGTCTTACCTGTTGGTGATGATTTTGGGAGAGTAAAAAACGAGCAGATTTGTTGCATCGACACATCAACTTCTTGGTCTTCAGGAAATCTTTCGAGAGACTGGTGACGCGAGGAAAGGCCCAAGTTGCAAATACGACGGGACTGACATCTGGCTGAAGTTGGATCTCAGGGGAATGCATTCTTTTCCTGAATATTTACATATCAGTGACGTCGATAGAATCCTAAGGAACGAATGAAAACGCCTGTTCTACGTCGTCCTCAAGATCCAGATGGTCAGCTGGCAAGTTGTTCCATGCGCGTCACATATGACGCAAGTCCTGCTGGTAATAATGCTTGGCTGGAGGGTCCGGCAAATGACGGTTTCACAACTTAAGTGAATACACGCAATACACCTGTACTTGTACCTGGTACCAGGTACCAGGTATCTGGTTCGTACTATCATACATACTCGGGAGTGCTTTTCCACACTTTCGTACTGTGATCTGTGATCTATTACTGGCACGTGATTACGGTACTTGTACTCGAACGGAGTAACATGCACAACAACATTCAAACAATGTGTGGGTGTGCTTTGTGCTGCCTGATGATCCCACGATTGCTATGCTATTGCAGACGTTCTGTGTCTCTTTATGTCGTCTGGACCGGAACGGACCAGGATGGCAGGACCTTCCAATCTTCCGGAAACGTTTCTCTGCCTTTCCTCCTGCTCGGCTTCAAGACAGTCTGATAAATCAGTTGCCCAGCTGCTCGAATTCCAAACTTTCCCTGGAACTTAGTTTTGTTCCTGAATTATGAGCAGTACTTGGGATCGTGAATGTGTGACTTTGCTTTTCTTGCAGCTAGTTCTATCTGCTTGTTTCTAGCTTGAAATCGATGTCGCTATCGCAGTCGCTCTGTTACATCATCGATACAATACTTGCAAGAAATTCTCTTAGGGAAGGAGACATCATTACGATCTTGTTGTGATAAAGGTCGCCGACATGCGAAACATGCCACGTCGCGTACTGGTCACTAGGACGCAAGCCATGTGTCACCGCGACTCGCTGATCAAGGACATGGCATTCTCCTTCGAACGTGATCCTCTGGAACCGCGTCCAAATACGCGAGAATTGCACCCTCCAGGTGAAAAAGACTGGCTTTTTCGGGGGAACAACGTCTTTGCCAGGGCCGATGCTTTCTCGTATCGAATGCCTCCCCGTACTGTTACAAAACATAATGATCTTTTTGGACGACAATTGCGTGGGTGCGTGGGTAGCAAACCATGCGGGAAACTCTGTAAATGTTTCCGTATGAGGGTTGACAGCTCCCTACCGGTAGTTTACGTTCGTATTCGTTTCGCGCATCGACTACCAAGTACTCGGGGTCCTTTACCAAACAATCCCAAGCTTCTCCTGGTTTGACAACACGTACTCCCCAACCGTGATGGTTGGATCAACGTGGACATTTCCAATCGATACAATTTGTGACTTGATTTTGATCCAAAGTCGAGGGAAGACATTGCGATCGTCATGGGATACCCAAGTTCTTAGCCCTGAAAACATAGATTGTACATGATTCATCACTTGATCGATTTCTGACGACGGGTAACAAATTGTACCATTGATACTGTATACACTGTATACCCTCCGTAGAAAGAATCAAAGTACCACGCACTTCGTGGGACAGGCAGAAGACTTCTAACTCTTCCTGCAATGGCTTCAGCATTGCCTTGTGCCTGATCGAGTTTGGGTTTCACAAACTTGTAGAGAGTCAGTATTCGATGAGGCAGTACATTGTACGACCCCCCGTCTGCAATGCCCTCTTGGAAAAGCAGTGGTGGCGTGGGCAGAGTAAAGGTGGTGGATTGAATGCAAATGCGAAGCACAACAGCGTGTGTGGCATGCTCCACACACATATATGCATATATGTCATAGTAGCCCAACACACGACGTACGACATACGGACGTACGCCATGCAATGATGTACTACCTGTAGTAAATATGATATGCATCGCACAGGGCCGCCGCCGGACTGTCACTGCCCGTACCCGTACCCGGCCGCAGTGGTAAGGAAGTACAGTGCATTGTACAAACATAGTACACAGTCCTGCACTGACAGTACGTTGTCAGCAACCACCGTACCCGTGCATGCACAGACGAGAGGAGCATTCGTAATTCGTATCGTACAAGTACTACGTATTACATACTGTACTAGCAGGCTACCAGGTAGTGTACGTGTTTAACTACACAGCGTGCGTACAGTAAGTATTGTCAATTGTCAATTGTCATACATGGATGGAAACGTCCTTTCCCCTCCACCCCACACAAGATGGTCAGGGGTCAGGAGTACCGACGTTTGGCGCCTGCTCGGCTCTGGTTGAAATATACACTGGTCGTCAACCTAACGATTTCCGTTGTGTTACCTGAAAACGTTCTTTACTTAAGGCACTCTAGCACCTAGCATGCTGTTGGGCGGAATCTTGGCATCGGGGCAGTCGTGGATACCTGGCATCTAGTTGTACGTTGCACGTGGTACAAGAGTACTCTCCACGACAAATTCCCTGTTTCACCTTTCACGAATGTACAGTATGTACTCGGAGTACTTGTACTGGAGTGCTACCTGTCTGACCCGTCTTATCGCATGAATCGCATCATCGCATCTGGTTTTAGTAGTCGTTTCTCCCCATTGTTATTCCCCGCATCTGTATCTTGTATCTTCTATCCCATCGTTAACTTGGGAACGAAGAGCATCTACATCAACAACATGAATAACAACATGAATAACACATCGGAGGGACTCTCAAATATGCTCGCCGGGAGCGTGAGTGACAGCGAAGAAGACACCGTCTTTTTCGACGATGTGGATGAGGATAATCCGAAGGATGAACTGAGCTCTCAGACACAACCCATGATCTTCTTTGGAAGCCCTCACCAGGTTCCGGATGAAGAAGCGCCTTCTTCATCATTTGAAACCCGAAGCCCTATCAATGGCACAACGAATGGTTCCTCAAAATCGCCGCAGCAGTTGAACGCGATTGCAGGGCAATCATTACAATCACCCGGCATTGCACAGCAAGCATCTCAGCAATACTCTGACACCCCAAAGGGGTTCTACACTAGTCATTGAACACACCATGGCTTCGTCCACCCCAAATGGCGCTGCATTTTTGCTGGGCATGTCGAAGCCGGTTTTTGCCTTTGTCGCATTGGCTCTACTCCTAACGACAGCTTCAGCAATTGTCTTTTCACTCAGTTCCTCAGAATTCCTGGACTTGATAATCAGATTGCTGCTCTCACAGCCCAAGTAGATCGTCTGGAATCGCAGTTGGTGGAACTTCAGAACGAAATTGATCGACTATCGACAGAGGTTGATCGCCTTGGATCTGAAGTTGATGCCTAAGTCTAGAGAACGATCGCCTTGCGTCAGAAAACGATCGTCTGCAGGTAGAAAATGCTGCCTTTGATGAGCTCTATCAGAAGTTCAATGGAACAAACGCTGATTTTGTTGACCTCTTGCAGAGTCTCTCAAACACCTCCGATAACCTTTTGTTGCAAGTGACTCAACTCACACTCGAGACAGCAAGTCTCAAGAATTCTACAGCATCCCTTGAGATGCAGGTTGGCGATTTACAGGATCAAGCCGAAACACTGAATACGACTAACTCAGAGTTGAATGCAACGAACCAAATCCTTGAAACTCAGAATGTTAAGCTGAATTCCGATATCATCCTTTTGAACGGGACGAACAACGCGCTCATGACTCAAAACAAAAATTTGACTGCATCCGTGACGACATTGGACCAACAGAATACCGACCTTAAAGAGCAAGTTGACCGCCTTGAATCTGTTGTCGGTTTTCTGAATGAAACTACAACTAATGGTACCTTCGAGGAGCTGATACAAACCCTTGGCAGCCTCATTGAAACAAATCGGAATCTTGTTCTGACAAACCTTAAGACCCAATACCTGTCCCGAGTCGATAACTGGCTTTGCGACTTCTTGACCGACTTTGCGGGAAAGGCTTTCATCAAAAGTCCAAACATTGGCATTGGTGCATCCGATTATCCCTCGGTGATTTCGAATGTCGATTTGGGAGCCATGGTTCCACTTTGTCTCGACACGGATAACTTTGAAGGTTTCGTCAGCTTGACATTTCCAAGTTCGCTGAATGGAATGTCATCTCCTATAATGTCACTACAAATCAGCTGAGAAGCGCTGTGGCACAGTATACATCACAGGCGCTGAACTACTACTTCCTGACCAAGGTGAGGTCGGAATAAGTCCGCAAAACTGGACGCAGGCCGGCTATGCTTGCGAGGGCTTTCCTCCAGTTTGAAGTTCGCAATCGACTTCAACTGAAGATCGGCATGTTGACAAAGATAAGACTTGAGGGTACTTTGAACATTTGGAAACAGGTACCAGGTGCGTGTACCGTCAGTTTAGCGATAGAGAGTAGAGTTCGGCCTTGGTTGTCTACCAATACACTACCTTGTCAAACGACACCAACTAGAGCATGCTGGCACTATGTGAGAAGACTACAGTAACTGTCTGAAGCCCAATCGCGTAGCTCACCGACTTCTTATGTGTTTAATGCATACTACCTTAATCCAAAGACCTGGCACAGCGTTGCATGCGTATTGGTATTTTACATCATATGCAGGGGAAGATAATGGCGCTCAATTAGATTGCAGGTGCCTTGCAGCACCCACCTCTTTGTGATGATCCGAAACACATCCTTCAACGAGAATCCATCGTTCGGGTAATCAAGATTGGGCATAAATTATAAAAGAGCTCATCACACTATATCATCTCAACATCTTCATGAGTTGGAATGCGCAGCTGCCGTCTTGTATGGCGACGGCTTTTACAATACCTCGAGTTCATGAGGAACATGGTCGAGATGATTCCTACCAAGCATCCCATTATACCGGATGCAAAAGCTAGGTACGGCGACTGGTCCGAGTCATGAGCGCATTGTTCATCAGCAAGCGTGGACGGACTAGACGTCGGCATTGCGTCCTCACACCCCTTGGCCAAAAACACCGCCGAGCGCGCTACATCTTCCGTGAAGAAGCCATCCACGCCAACTTGGCACACAAGGTATTCCATCTCTTGCTCAAGATTGTCAAAGGCTGGTAGGACAAACGACAGTTCGGGCCGTTCAGTCCATACATGCACGGCAAGTTCATGCTCCCGAGATAGTTCCATAAAGGTTTTCGCAGATTCTTCCTGGGCAAAACAGGCCTTATCAGGCCCTACACCATGAACAAAGTGTGCCCACCCCGACAAGGTACCACCAATTGTCCTCCAGACAATCTTCCTCGGTGGCCAGTATTATCATTGGAGGATATGCCATATCTTCTAGAAGTCCACTCATTAGAGAGATACTTGAGAGTCTCGCCGTCAAAGCATTGGATTACCAATGGCGGAACTAAATACTCGTCAAATTTCAACGAGGCACATTCGGTATCGTTAAACATGGATTGAGTGTGAGAGGAAGATTCAAGCTCAGTCAGCAGTAAATCAGCAATATTCAGATTCGCCTCCGTCTCGAACCACTTGGGGTCTTTCAACTCTACATACAGGCCAGCACGCTTCTTGGTCGTCGTCAATTGTGGAAGAATCTCAGCATTCCACGTATCAACAAGGTTAAGAATTTCTTGCAAGGTCGGAATTGTATAAAGCCCATCAAATGTGGTGGACCGGGCGTCGGGGACTCGTTGCTTCACAGTTAACTTCCGGATCTCTTCGAGTTCAAAATTGAAAACCCAGTAACCAGTACGATTTCCCGTAGTTGAAAACGTCTGTCGATCTGGAAAGGCAGTCGCCACATCAGAAGTTACGTTCAGATCGACACTGTGATAGGCAATAAGTTTTCCGTCCTTTGTTGCAACAAGATCAGGCTCAATGTAATCGGCTCCAAGTTCTAGAGCGAGACGGTATGCCGCCAACGTGTGTTCTGGAAGGTGGAACGAAGCACCGCGATGGGCAATCAAGATCTTGTCAGACCGAGAAGTAACAGTCGACGGAACCGTCAGTCCACACTGCTTGTTGCCCAGTCGCTCTGCTGATGCGATGCCAATGATACTGGTAGATATAATCGACGCTGCGATTGCTTTCAGAAACGTCATGCTTAGGACTTGGGACAACGTCGCTGGTCGCTGGTTGCTGGTTGCTGGTATGCGAATTAATGACGAGAGGCCGTGTTGCTCTGCAACTTGTGAAGTTGTTGTACTAATCATATCATACATGTGTACCGGTTTCCGGTACTTGTATGCATAGTACCCGTACCACGTGTATGTCATACTTCTATGCATAGTACCCGTACTAGTACCACGTGTATGTCATACTTCCGTAAGACATCCATTACAAGTATCGCCCTATGTCATACTGTCATACATAATTTAATGCTATCCCTATCCCTGTCATGGTACGAAATGGCCTGAGGTTTCTCCTTCAAGGTTGAGATTCAGGCCTGGTGGAATTCTTGACAGCCGCCTCTTTATCATATTATCACAGAAAACATTACACAGATACTCAACCGGAACTCCCTTCATCCTGAACTAGTAGCTCAACCTGCAACCTGCAAGCAACCCTGCTTCAAAGAACTCAACAGGAGCCAGAAAAATATTCATGGCAACAATGAACACAAGCCAAAAGTGGAGGATTCCATCATATGATTCTGTCGCTTGGAGTACCAAATGATTGGAGCTCCAATGATATAAAGGATCACGCCAGTATACACCAACTAATGCATCTACTGGCAACCAGCATGATCAGTGTCAACAAAAAAGTCATCATCACTGGCTTGTTCCCTTGCGGTTCAGGCATGTTCTCTGATATTGCTGCTTCCTTTGCTGGCAGCATCACAGTAATACTTGGCACTTTGACCAATTCTGCAGCCATGGCAAACTGTCCCAGGTCATAGCTTGGCTCTGTATCATCAAACATCATCATCAACTGATCAAACTACTTCAAATACACAAACACATGGAACAACTGCTTGGAAGGAAATGGAACAGGACACGAAACTGCTTCCTGCTGGTGTTCTTTCCTGAGGCATTAGCACCTCAAAACTGAGAACAGCATGCGCCATGAACATGCATGTTTTCCGTGATACATGCCTGGACATGCCTTGAACTGTCTACCAACAGCGAACCATTGCATGACCGATGACGCATGCGGCCTGTTAAGGTAATGTGATTCTTGTGTAGAATCCATCACCAGATTGACTAGTACCATTATCGACCAATGGGGTTGAAGGGACGCCTCCATTCCCCCTCAAGTCATCAGAGGGAGCCGCTTCAGCAAAATCTGCAATATTTAAATATTGTATAGGAACTTCAATCAGCCACTGATATATTCATACTCTCACATGACCACATGAAGCAGAAAAGAACTAATATTGTTTCACATCAAAATTGGTCCCAATTCTGAACCAAAATCACAGTCGCCACATAGCTATTGGTGTTGGTTTGGCGGTTCCTTGTCACGAGCGCAAACTCCACCACACCAAAAGTGCAAGCACAACCGCCTCTCCTGATGTATGACAGCTAGTGGCCATCACAGCGTTGCTAGTACTGGTGTCGGTTTGGCGGTTCCTTGTCATGAGCGCAAACTCCACTGCACCAAAATCGCAACAAGTGCAACCACCACTTTTGATGTATGACAGGAGGTAGTGGCTATTGCAGCGTTGCTACTGGTTAAGGATGATTGTCAGCTTGACCTTGGGAACAACAGTGACACAATTACAACAGTGAGCAAGAACAACACCGACGCAACAACAGTCAAGGAACAATAAGCATCAAAAGCAGCAACAGTAATGAATTGTGGCAAAAATGTGAATTTAAGCCTAGCAGCAGATACTACTACTAGTGTGAGCGGTTCGATATTTTCAAACTACTAGTAATATGTGGCAACCGGGCCGGCATCAATTTTGGCAAACGTTCAAAGCAAACACACATGTATGTGTGCAGACTCCGTTTGAAAAATTGCATTGCCGATTTTTCAGGATTCCTATGATGTCACGGTTACGAAGTTAGAGTGCCAGTTAATCGGATCTGGTGGTACCGTAGTCGAATCTGCTTATGGCTGTATATCATAGTAGGCATTGTACCAGGTACAAGTACTCGTACAAGTCCTTGTACCTGTGCTGCTGTGCTTGTACTCGGAGCATCTCGGATGGATTTCTTCACAGCGCGAGAATTAAAAAAGAAGGTGCGCTTTGTACATGTACTATTCAGTGATGAATAGAATTAATCAATAAGAATATAAAAGCATGTGTATCGATGTGATGTATAGAATCAATCAATACTAGGAACATAAAAAATGTGTGTCGATGTAGGCCGAAATGAGAAGCCTTGGTGTCATCTGAAGGCAATCCTTTGATGGAGGACACAAATGAAATACAAAAAGGAATAGTTTCTCAATAGTGCACATGAAGGAATAAGATAAGCTTACTTCTTGTACCTTACAATCAAGGATACTCTGCTTTCTGTATCTGTGCTTGAGACTTCCTGCAGTGGAAAGACATCACATTGATGAGGAGTCACAGGTTGTCCAACTTTCCTCTAAACTTTTGGCTTCTCCACTTGAAACTGGCTTGAGCTGGTCTACTTGCTTTTCCTCTCAAACAGAGGGCTGGGCATTCATCAGAATAACAGCAACGGCACTGCCATGGCATTGATCAATTATGCTCCTTGCACAGGATCAGGGGGAAAGAAATACAAGTGGACATCAATTAAGTAACAAGATTTGAGCAGGTTTAGGAGAAAATTGATTTGGGAGCATCATGCTCACAAAATTCATCCAGGAAGTTTGCTTGAGTCAGGGAAATTAATGACGTTTTTGAAGGTCAGATTTGTGCAGCCAAATTGTATTTCATAATTGTCTACTTTGACTAACAGTCTTTGACTGAATTTGCACCTGAGTCTGTAGAGGAGGAATAACAAGCCTTTAGTAGGACTCTTCCTTAGTTTGAGCGCAGCAGAATTTATGAGCTCATCCAAACAAAATGTGCATAGAACAATTTCCCTTGTCTGTCATGGGAAAAATGGGACGATTTTAGGTCTCTTATCTGAAATTTTCTCTGGCATTCCTTGTCGGCGTGGATTTGCCTCACCAATTTCTTTAAGTTACACATGTCATCTGGTGGGTTCTATGGACATCATGAGAACAACACTTAAAGAAATAGCAAGGGTTTATAGTAGGTCAGAGACCTTTTCTAGTTTTCTCGCAATGCAGGCATACATTTGAAGAACGCGTTAATGCACAGACAAAAGAGCAGCAAAACACAATGGAGGATGTGCTGTTGAACTGTGGTATTCTTGGTGATGCAAAGAGCTTAGACAACTTGGTGGTGTACTACACTGCTTGCTGGTATGGAACCCATTCCTACATCTTGATATTTTTGAATGACCAATGCATGATGTCTCAGTTTGGGAACTCATAATGACCTTGGTGGTCCTCATGTGCCTGGCTTTCTGCCGCCAGGTGCTGGCTAGGCGTGACAGTTGAGTTCAGGATCCAATCCTCTTCGACAATTTAGGGGTTAGGGGTTGAATTTGGATAAATCTCCATGTTATGGGAAACGCCATTGTCTATTGTTCAACCAGGATAAAAAATGAAGGAATTTCCTTCCACTTTCCCTGAAGCTTAATTGGACTACTAGGGTTCAGTTATTGAAGGGATTTCCTTAACGAGGAACACTTAAATAACACATGAGAAACACCTTTCTCCAAATACCAGGCCGTCGTTGCGATTCCCTCAGAATTCCGTCGAAAAAGCTTATGCACCGTCAGACTTTCAACTACGCAATTTACGGTACTGTATGTACGTGGGGTGCAACGTGGAACTACTCGGAGTTCAAGTCCCTCTGCTAATGGGTAAGGTACAGACTTGACTTTTCCAACGATACTTCGAGACATTTTGCTTGGTCCGATTCGACCATTTTTCTTCGGCACTTACATAGTACTTACATAGACGCTATCTGCTCGTCACTCCCCTTCGCCAGTGCCGGAGCACACAATGTGGTACTCAACAATTATGGTCCATTCTGTAAGTGTGCGCGTTCCAACCTTTTAGGTACGTCGTCGATCTTGGAGCCAGTTGCTGGTTGCTGTGGGATGAAGAGGCGCGATGAAAAAGAACGACGTGCTACAGGCTACAGTATTCTGTAGGAACCCTGGTGTATCACCAATTTCTGGAGGGCACTTACTCTGTTCGAAACACCAGAGCTACTAGCTCTAGTCTACTCTGCGCATAAATGTTTCACTCTACAGCGGTAGTGCCCGAGATGATGGAAAAATACTTGTTAACCAGGAACTACAAATAGGAACTCGCATACGACTAGCGTAGAACTCCCTCACTATTTTCTTTTTTCTGAGTCTTCACACGATTAAAAACACGAGCCATAGGAGATAGGAGGCAATCATCGTGTTTTGGCTAACGTACTAGGTGCCGGGAGTTTAACTAATAGGGCATCCTACCATCCAGCATGTTAGGAAGCGACCATTGCTTTCTCTTGAGAGCTACGTTCATATTCATCGGAGAAGCTTTCCGACTTGCTCGTACACGAGCATTCGCAGGCAATCCTTGGTATCGGGCATCGCGCCATGGAACTCAGCGCGTTCTGCTATGTACGAGAATGACGATATTCGTCGGAGACGCTAACTATTGGCTCCAAACCGTCTATACGATCGCTGCCACGTAGTACTACTCCCTAAGGGAATAGTCATGATATGATCAAGATTAAACTACGAACAATACGAGGCGACAACCTCGGGTATCTGACAAAATGTTAGGTTGCGTCTTCACTCTCCACTCTCCACTCGCCACTCGCCACGTTCAGAAACGACCAATGCACTCTGTGTGCAGATAAATGTTAAAATTCGCAAACCGGCCTCTTAAATGAAACAAGTCAATATATCTCATTTTCATGGTCGTTGACTCCTGGTTATTCCGGACGAACATGACAATTTGGGTTCAAGAATCTTGACTTTGAAGGTGACTAAAGACTACAGTATAGCGAACATAAAATTATTATACGGGATACCTTTCCGATGATCTGCAAGGACTCCCCGTAATAGTGTGGACCAATTGGTGTACACTTCGTATGGAAAGTGATGACCCTAAGTCCGAATGTCCCACGTACGTCAAGTTCTACTAGACGTCTGAAATCTCTAAATCGAAGTTTCAAGGAAAAGCATATATTTAGTTGCGAGCCTTCTGCTTTCGTGACAGCAGAAATTTGGGTCAGTTGAATACATGAAGCATCAAGTGTCGTTTGGCTCGTAGAAAACCACAGCAACTGCAATTATTTATACAGATTCGTGAGTGGTTCTGTTCTGGAGCATCGCATTCCATTCCCATTTGGGGCATATGAACGCGCTAAACATTCAGGATTCTACCAATGCCAGCGATGACGTGCTCGTCCCATTTGCTAAGTTCCTACAATACGACATGGCATCTGGCAAGACTCTCGACAAAAAATGCAATCCCGACAGGCGTAATGTGTCTTAAACATATATGGATACCCGATGCGGTGCGGAAGTCAGAGGATATAGTTTGAAATAAGAGATAAACCTGACCGATGCAAAACGTTGTTGTATCAATCTTTTGTTGATGATTTTCAGTTACCACAGCAGCGTGCGAGGTAAGCAACAATTTGGTTCGATGTTGAGTTGTCGCTCATTGGTGAATGACGTAGTGGTGTTTCCCAAGTATACGATATGACATTAAATGCCATGTTCTGTGACGTGCTGTACAACTCATTTCAACTTCTCACAATCACACACATATCAGGTATGAATCCCGACGAGAGCGATGACGAAAGAAATGATTATTGGATAGAACCAGATGCTATCAATGAACGCATTTTCATCACCAACAAAGGAGCACTACCTGATCTTGTCAAGATGCGCACACCTGCGTCCGCAGTTGCGGTGGCCAAGAAGTTATCTGCAGCAGCAAAGGGACCAGCGCCAGTCAAAAAGTATAAAAAGGCTCCAGATGCACCTCGTCGATTTAAGAGCGCATTCATCTTCTTCTCCATCGAGAAGCATCGGGAGATTCGGGAGTCGCTCGCCAGTGGTGGAGAGGTTGAGAAGGTAAGATTTGCGCTACTTCAAGTTGCGATGTCGGCCACGCCTTACAGGTACTAACATGATATGTTCACTCAATGTGCAGACCACTAATGTTGCCAAGATGGTTTCGGCATATTGGAAGTCAATGAGTGCAATGGAACGGGAAGTCTGGGAAGAGAAGGCTCGCAAGGATCGAGCGCGGTACGAGGCTGAAGTTCTGACGTACAAGGGTCCGTGGAAAGTGCTTGCCAAACGTGAAAAGAAACCACACGATGCCCCTAAGCGCCCCATGTCAGCATTTTTATCATTCTCGAACAAACGGCGCTCGGATGCTATGAAGAACAATCCGGGCCTAAGTCAAGCAGAGATTTCAGCCCTTCTGTCGAAAATGTGGAATGATGCACCTGCTGAAATTCGTGATGAGCACATCAAAAAGGAACAAGAGGCACGCCTTGTGTACAAGGAGGCTATTGCCATATGGAGAGAAAAAGACAGTCAAATGAAGTCGAAGGAAAGATCCGACCGTGAAGCTAAGGCTCAGGAAACGGTGGACTCTATTGCCAATACCACGCTTATGGCTTCAGCATCTCGACCAGAGCAAGTTAATCTTCTTGAATCAGATTCGATGATAAGCGTTGAACCATCACCTTTGGACAGCCGTCTGTTCTCTTCTGTTTCAGGTGCTCCGCAAGAAAGCTCTGTTAACTTGCTTTCTCAAAGGCGTACAGTTGGGCAAGACACCAAGAGGAGACTTTGGAGCAAGTCTCCAGCCTTCTCCCAATAGCGCAGCACCAGTACCATCAGCAGCAGACCGACTTAACACTTGCGAGCATGATCCCCAACATGTGGGCTCAGCAACAACAATCATCGGCGCTTTGGAGCAGGAATGCAGCGTTTCAACAACCACAGATGGGGTTACTACAACGTCAGATGGCACTTCAACAGCAACGAAGTGGAATGCAGTCACAGACGGATCTCTTGCTAGATGCTAGTTCCAGTACTAGCCTCCAGCATCAACTGATCCAATTGGAGAGAGGTGTTGGAGGCGTGCATCATCAAATGGAACTTCAGCAATATCAACGTGAATTTCAGGCACTCCCCGATCCTCCATTGGACCATTTTTCCGTGCTTAGTCACCAACATCAACCAGGAGCAGCTGTCGGAGACGTGCACATAGGCGCTAATTTCTCCAACTCCCATGTGTATACGGATGGCGACGGCCGAGTCCTCGATTGGGGTGACTTTCCTCTTGGTGAATGAGTTAGTTGTTTTTGACTGTGACTCTCTGTAAGCGTTTGAATTCGGAGTACCGCTAAGGCTCGAGTCATAAAAGCTTGCATCGTTTCAGTTTTCAGTATCCTAGCTAGAGAGCAAAGTACTCTAGCTAGAGTCGGAGTATCTAATATGAAAGCACAACGCATTATTCACATACTGTCTACGTCCGATACGACATTAATCAACAACAGAAGCATACAAATATATGGTTTGATATCGAACCGATGTATGCACAATACCATCATACCATCATACACAGAATGAAGTACGAATTCTGCAAATCGAATCACAACGTCACACCAGTCACAAGTCACAACACTCGACGACTCGACGGCATGTCTGGAAAGAAACCCCATTCTCGTATCGCTCAACCAAGTGCCAAGCAAGCCCCTCAGATTCGTTTGACTTCAATCGTCACGCGGTCTTGTGGCATATGCTCCATTTCAACGTCATCGCCACCGCCACCGCCGCCGGCAGCCTCCAACACCTCTCGATCCAAAGGGTGAATATTCATAACCGCGTAGGTTCCGCCCGATGGGCCCTTGGCAAGGTGGCCAGGGTTGACCACTACTGTCGAGTCGCACACAGCACGGGCAAACCATGCGAGCTTGGATGGCAGAATCAACACATCAGGTCGGCATGGCATTTGGCAGCATTTTAGTTGACGAAAACCCAAGTTTGTCCCCAAAGCTGGTGGAAACAGAGGATAATAGCTCCGTTGCTCCAAGAAATGTTCTACCATGCGAGTCAATCGAGATCCTGGCGCAAGGTTCGCGTTTGCCTCATCGGCGCTCATTTGAAAAAGCGCATCGTTCGATGTTATGCCAACGACCATTTCATTGATTTGAAGTGTGCATGGATTGGGAACACACTGAATGTGACGAGGATCCCCTCCCATTCGTCCAGCGTTCTCAACGTGGTGCAAACCAAGTTTCCCCAATCTCAATACCATTGGCACCTGGAAGATTGAGCATCTTGCCTTCCTGAGGCAATCGATCCGCCAGAGGAGCCTGAGAGAAAACCCACCGCGCTACCGCATCGTCAAGGCTTGGTGCAAGGATGGATTGAGTTTGCAGGCCCGCGTCGCTCTCAAACAACTCTTCCACCAAGGATGAAGACTTGTTGGCGAAAAATATCTCATACGTAACTTGCATTTTAGTCCCGTCGTCGAGCTCCAATGTCGTTTCGCTGTTGGCAAAATGGACGAACGGGCCCAGCAGCATGACAACATCCGGCTTCTGTGAGCGAACAATCTCGATCAAATCCACGAGAGGAGCATTGATGCCCAACACCAAAGATATCATGATTGGCGCTGGAATTTTTGAGATTGCACTGGTACTCCCTCCGTCCGAATATAGTAGTCCCACTTAAACTTTCAGTCGAGAAAATTCTGGCATTTCACCAAAACGTCATGTCATTTGCATTGCTCTAAATGAACACTATCGATCTATGTATAACATCAAATGCATGCGTTTTGATCTGAATGTTCAAAATTGAGTTTTCAGGTCGCAATTTTCGAAATAAATTTTTCTTAAGGCTTTAACTCGCGCAGATGACCTCCCCGGTCCCAAAGCTTCCGTTACGACTTTTTCAACTATACATGACGAACACAAAACGTACTGGGGGCTAAACAAAATAAATCGTTTACAGAACGCTGTGATACCTGAAAGGTTGCAGTCCTGACGGTAGTTTTGCTTGAAGTCATTAACGGTCATTGCTCATGGCTTTTATGTGCTTAGTAAATCAATATGGCACCATATAGGAAAAACTAACGGATTCTGTTAATTAAAAATCGTGTCTCGAATTGCAAGGACACTTTTCCTCATACAAGGCTCATTCAAAACTTTATGTAACTATTAGTGGCCTTTACTTTGAATACTGTTCCGTTTCCATGTGTTTCATTCAACATGATATATGGAATGCCAATTATGCGGAATTTTTTGTCACAATGCGGAAATTTCTCTAAGTAGCGTCGGTTGAGAGAGCGCATGCCTCGCCAACATGTAGAAAGATACCAACAGCCTACGTCCAAATGACTGAAAGACACCGGATGGGAACCCCTTGAAAATATTAGTTGGGACTGCTATATCCGGACGGAGGGAGTATGATGGAAGGCTGCTCACCAATAAGAAAGATTGCTGCTTACTTTAGTGACCTTGTCATTCAATGGCTCAGCCACAAGTAGCGATGCAGCGAGGGTTGGAGGTTTGAGGTGCAATGTTCTTTGTCCGAGCATCAAGCAGCGAGCACCCCCTTAGAAACTGCAGTTAACCAACCAGCAGTTCTACCCAGATTTGGGGGGATGGCAACATTACTAACGGTGCTGCACCTGGAGTACTTACAAACGCTGCCGATGTCTTAAGAGGAGGCCAATCCATTGTCCTTCAGAACCAACTATGGCGGCTCCGACGAAGATTGGAATCATGGTGATGTATTGTTAGACTTAGGCTGTGTAGTCGTGAGTCGTGAGGCCAGTACGCGTCATTGTGCCACAGGTCAGGGATACATCGTCCACACAAGTTTTCGGCAGTGAGAACCTGCCACGTGGAAGTTGAAGGAAAAACTGAAAGGATATGAACATATGAACCATGAATCCATGAACCTCGAAAAGAGCGAACGGTCGTCATCTGTTGTGGGCATGTCGTCACTCGTCACTTGCTCCGTGAAAAGGGACGTACCGGTACTCTTACTCCACAGTACTCCAGTAGATTGGACCGTGAATAGTTCTACTATTGGGTATGTCATACTACCGGTAAGTAGCACAGTCTAGTAGTAGTAGATCGTATTCATGCCTATCTGCGCTGCCAATTGCAAACTGCATGTTGCGTGTCTTAGGTGTCAGGCCTTGAAGATCCATAATAAGCCAGCTGGAACAGTATCTTCTGCGATCAATATATCAGTGCGATCTTACCGAAACTCATCGCAAACAGCCACCTCCATGGGAAATCGAACCATTCTTGTCACCACAGCCCTCTGGCTTGGTCTTGTCCTGTCGCTGCCACAAACAACGATTGCTGCAAGTTTTGTTGCGTCATCTGTGCGGCCTCCGTTGTCGAACGCCAACCAGAAAAAGTCGTTGCAGAGTTCATCACACCGCTCGTGGCTCGTCCGCAAACAGCAATCTAATCTGAGCCAGGATGCAAGCAGTTCAAGCAGTTCGAGAAGGCTGTTTTCCACTCGTCTGGTGCTTCGGCAATCT
Organism: Fragilaria crotonensis; assembly: GCA_022925895.1. Taxonomy (NCBI): domain Eukaryota; phylum Bacillariophyta; class Fragilariophyceae; order Fragilariales; family Fragilariaceae; genus Fragilaria; species Fragilaria crotonensis. Next base: position 121,559 of record JAKSYS010000011.1, read on the forward strand.
GAGGACGGAGCTGCGGATACCGAGCTAGATGAGGAACGAGACCCGTCCGCACGAGTCTCCCAGTTCGCTTTTCAACGATCACTTCTGGAGGCTCGTCTTGCTATGGAAGCAGCTGCTACCAAAGGTGCCTCGACCCTCGAGGCACAACATGTTGTTTCTGAAATTATTGCTGAGGAAAAGGATAGCTCCTCGGCATTGCAGCCAGAAGGCTCCATTGACAACAACGTGCCTGTCGGTACCGTAACTGCTGAGACGAAGAGCCTGTTGGAAGATGTCTTGGAGGCAATCAATATCACTGAGGACGTGCGAATGACAGCGAGTCCACCTTTCCCGCATCCGTCGCATCGGAAGAACTGCCAACGATGAAAGAATCTGCCTCCTCATCCGTTACTTCACAAGGAAGAACGGTGTCGAAGGCGCCAACGAAAGGCGCGAAGGCGGTTTCGCCGTCTCAATCACGGAAGAGAAAAAAGAAGGAGCCAGCGAGCCAGGTTGTGGAACCTTCCTCTGTTTCTGTTTCCTCGGACGAACAGGTGTCAATGGAGTCATCGGAAATCGTCGACGCTGAGGGCTCGAAAATTGAGACGATGAGTCCAGCGAGCCTGACAGCAGATCCTAACCCCGAATCATTTACTTCAGGAGAAGAGGCGTCAGAGGATCCATTTCGAATCGGCGACACTAAAGATGTGGAAGATAAGTCAGAACTAAGTGTGTCAGAGAAACCAACGAAAGGCGCAAAGGCGGTTTCGCCTTCTCAATCACGAAAGAGAAAAAAGAAGGAGCCAGCGAGCCAGGTTGTGGAACCTTCCTCTGCATCTGTTTCCTCGGACGAGCAGGCGTCAGTGGAGCCATCAGAAACCGTCAACACAGTGAGCTTGCAAAATGCGACAACGAGTCCAGCTGGCCTGCGTGCAGACCCTGCCCTCGAATCGGTTACTTCAGAATTGGCGTCAGCGGATCCATTTCCAATCGGCGACACTAAAGATGTGCAAGATAAGACAGAACTAAGTGTGTCAGAGAAACCAACGAAAGTCGCGAAGCTGGTTTCGCCTACACAATCACGAAAGAGAAAAAAGAAGGAGCCAGCGAGCCAGGTTGTGGAACCTTCCTCTACATCGATTTCCTCGGACGAGCAGGCGTCAGTGGAGCCATCAGAAACCGTCAACACAGTGAGCTTGCTAGATGCGACAACGAGTCCAGCTGGTCTGCGTGCTGACCCTCCCCTCGAATCGGTCATCGAATCGGTTACTTCAGCAGAAGAGGCGTCAGAGGAGCAATCTGCAATCGGCAACTCTCAAGATGTGCAAGAGATGGAGGCGAGTGCAGCTAATGAGGTTGCAGGCCCCACCTCTTTATCCCTGAAGTTAGAAGAACCAGCGTCAGAGGAACCATCGGTAATCGCTGCCGTGGAGGACATGCAAGATAACGCAGCGATCCTAGCGAGCCAGATTGAGGAATCTTCAGAAGTAATGGTGTCAGAGGAGCCAACGAAAGTCGCTAGGGCGGTTTCGCTTTCTCAATCACGAACGAGAAAAAAGAAGGTGCCAGCAAGTCAGGTTATAGAATCTACTTCCGTGTCCATTTCTTCGGAAGAAGGTGCGTCAGAATCATCTTCCGCATCCATTGCTTCGGATGAAGTTGCGTCAGAATCATCTTCCGCGTCCATTGCTTCGGAAGAAGTTGCGTCAGAATCATCTTCCGCGTCCATTGCTTCGGAAGAAGGTGCGTCAGAATCATCTTCCGCGTCCATTGCTTCGGAAGAAGGTGCGTCAGAATCATCTTCCGCGTCCATTGCTTCGGAAGAAGGTGCGTCAGAATCATCTTCCGCGTCCATTGCTTCGGAAGAAGGTGCGTCAGAATCATCTTCCGCGTCCATTGCTTGGGAAGAAGGTGCGTCAGAATCATCTTCCGCGTCCATTGCTTGGGAAGAAGGTGCGTCAGAATCATCTTCCGCGTCCATTGCTTCGGAAGAAGGTGCGTCAGTATCATCTTCCGCGTCCATTGCTTCGGAAGAAGTTGCGTCAGAATCATCTTCCGCGTCCATTGCTTCGGAAGAAGGTGCGTCAGAATCATCTTCCGTGTCCATTGCTTCGGAAGAAGGTGCGTCAGAATCATCTTCCGCGTCCATTGCTTCAGAAGAAGTTGCGTCAGAGGAGCCGTCGGAAGTCTTCGGCATGGAAGTCATGCAAGACGAGGCAGCGAGTCTAGCTAGCCTGATTGCAGAGCCTACCTTCACATCTTCTGCTCCAGAAAAGGAAGCGTCAGAGGAGCCATTGGCAATCGCAGATGCTCAGGACACGAAAGATGAGATAGAGAGTCCAGCGACCCAGGTTGCAGGCTCTACTTCCACACCTGATACGTCTGAAGCACCGGCGTCGGCGGAACCATGGGAAGAGGTAGAGCTATTTCACCTCCTTCAAAACCGAAAAAGAAGAAAAGGGAGCCGACTTATTGGCAAACTCTCTCGCGCGACGACATCACTTCTATAATTGTCGAGTCTGTCACTCCCGAAAAGGGATTACGACAGCTTAACGAGGAGGCAGACGCTGACTTAGTTGGCTTTGCTGCTTCCCGACTCGCCACCGGCTTGATCGAAGGCGGGAAAGCTGCATTCTTCAGTGTAAAAGCTGCTGCAGGTGACAAGACGGAAGAAACTGCAGTAGCTGCCGCTAGTAAGGCGACACAGAAGCTTGTTTCGGCGCTTGCTGCCGTGACAGCCCTGGGGTTCCACGGGGCAGGACGAGCCCAAGAATGTGCTCAAAAGCTTCGGGCTGAAAGAATTGAAGCCGCAAAGAAGGCAGCGGAAGCCAGACAGGTGGAGGAGGAGAGAAACAGAATTGAAGCAGAACGTGTCGCTGCCGAGAAAGCGCTTGTGGACGAAGCTATGGCAGCTGAGAAGCTTGCCTCGGAAGAAATCCAAGCTCAAGTCGAAGACATGCAACGCAACGTTGAGGAGGAAAATGATACGGCCGACAAGATGGCAGTTGAGAAAAAGAGGGTGAGCAATGAGATAAGTAGCAAGGAAATCAGGGAGATGCAGGTTGATGTCCCTGCAGGTAGTGAGCAATTGAGCGACCCGCCGATCTTTTTTTGCTGATGAAATCTGACGTGATTAATGGACCAGGAAGTGCTGTAACTCTATCCGTCATGGTGATACCAATAGAATTATAGACAACGACGATAGAGAAAATCAATTTGGAGTTTGAAGGTATTCAATGTCTACTGTGGTAACGCGAACTCGATGGAACATTTTGGTCGCAAACTTGGTTGTCTTCATACGGAGTATTCCTATAATCATTATCGCCGATGACACGGAGAGTTTTCAGATTACTAGATGATTCGAGAATAGTGAAGATCAGTGATTAAACAACAACTGCATCGATGTGCTGCGAGGTCTGCGTTCACGAAGACTTGCCGACAAATCATGCGGCCCTTGGGCCTTCAGATGTCAGTTGCCGCTGGTGAGTGACTTGATTGTGACGGCATTCGCCCTTTTTTGCTTGATTTGTGTTCGAGGTGGCCACTGTTTTGGCAAGACTGTCACAGGAGCGTTCATCGGGAATATCTCTCACCTCGTCCGTATCATAACGTCGTTTACCTTCCTTGTGATGACGACGTCGGCGTTTCGTGCCGTCCCTTTTCCTTCGAGTTTCCTTAGTTAACGCCACATCTTCCAGATTGTTGGTGGTTTTCTTACAGTGCAGATGACCGGATGTTTTCTCGTTCTCGGGAAGTCCAAATGGTGACCAGATAAACATATCCATCATGTCTTGAATGCTATCATCCGTGACTTGGCGAGCAAGTGCCTGTGCAGAGCAACGAACCGGCTCATCGAGGTTTACGGATCCGACGTCGCGGGGCATTCTCTTACGGGATGCTTCTGACTGGGCCTTCACACAAATCGCAGGCAGTTTGAACGGTTTGAGCTGGTCCGCCCATGCAATCTTGAAACAAGACAATGTCGATGTGAACGTCAAGGATAGTGATGGCAACACAGCCCTTTCCTGGGCATGCATAAATGACTGCATTTCAGATGTGGCCCTTGAAATCTTGAAACAAGACAATGTTGATGTAAATGTCAAGGATCAGGGTGGTGGGACAGCCCTTATCCATGCGTGCCGCGAGAGCCTATCAGATGTGGCCCTTGAAATCTTGAAACGAGACAATGTCGATGTGAATGCCAAGGATAGAAATGGTGTGACGGCGCTATACTGGGCATGCAAAGACTGTCTTTCAGATGTGGCCCTTGAAATCTTGAAACGAGACAATGTCGATGTGGATGCCAAGGATAAATATGGTATGACGGCGTTATTCTTTGCAAGCCAAGACAGCCTTCCCGATGGCGTCCGGGATTTGCTTCAGCATGAGAAGGTGGATGTGAATACTCGATTGCATGATGGACGCACATCCCTATACATTGCGAGTCAAGAAGGCGATGTAGAAATCGTCCACGCGTTGCTCCAACACGACAATGTTGATGTGAACCTTCGGGAGAACACTGGTGAAACAGCTCTCATGTCGGCGTGTCTGCAAGGCCATGTGGAAATAGCCCGCGCATTGCTCCAGCACAACACGGTGGATGTGAATGCCAAGGATCAGGAAGGCCGTACAGCATTTTTCTGGGCGTGCTGCGAAGGCCATCGGGATGTTATTCGCGAGTTCTTGAGTTGCGAGAGGGTGGATCCGAACGTCAAAGGAGCTCTCGGTAACACAGCCCTTATCTGGGCGTGTCTCAGGGACGATGTCGATGTCGTTCGCGAGTTGTTGGAATGCGACAGAGTCGATGCGAATCTACGAAATAAGGCTGGTTCGACAGCTCTTGATATTGCTCGAAAGTGTCAAGTATTCGAAATTACTCGTTGCCTGGAGGAACATGTCGAAGCGTGCAGGCGTCGCAAGCGAGCGAGGATGGTGTAGATGAAGTTGTGGAAAAGAAGGGGAGTGGTACTACATTGAGTTGTTCACTATCGTGACTTTCTTTGGGACGGTCGTGACGTTTAGTTTAAGCGGAGCCTTTCGCAATTCTGTCGGCGTTGGTATGGTTGACCTTCCGTATGCATGACTTTATCCTTCTTGCTCATGATGTGGCTTTCGTATATACTGTCGATACACTCAAGCGATTTCGTCACCCCAGTTTAAAAGTCGATCTTGAATACATCAGAAATCAGTTTGTGCTGTTTGAAAATGCAGCCAACAGCTCCATCGTCGGCAATCGAGCCCGCCTCTCAGCAGATATTCGGCTGTCAATCATGTACGATTTGGCGCGATCAGTGCACTTCTTGCCCTCCGGTGGCTGCGAGGGTTGGAACGAATTTCACGGCGATACCAAGCGAGCGAATATTAGTCTAGCCGGAGATTTTACGCGCCTCATTGATTGCATGCATAGCTAGGCTTGCCATGTTTGTACAGGTCCAGAGTCATGGTTCCAGCCCAACGCGATCTTGATATGCACATGCATGCTGAGCAATGAATGGAGCTTACTATACTCGCAGCAGACGAGGTGTCGACGAAATCAATGAACTGAACGGCAAAGCGAACTCAAGGTACTCCAGAAGAAGGTGGCGCTCGTGTTGGACCATTGCCTTGCAAGCGTGGGCAAAGGACAGTTCAAATGCGGATAAATCCAGCAGCGCGGTTGATGGTCCGAGAAATCTCAAGAATGGGTTCAAAAAGAGTAACTTTAACCAAGCACCGTCGGGAGAGCAATGCTCAAACGACGATGGTCCCTCGAGCTTCTCTCAAAACTTGCCGTGGATCAGAAGCTCACGAACCAATTCGACATGACCCGATTCACTCGCTAACACAAAGCGACTGTCCAAACAAGTGGTTTTGGGATGCTTCGCGAACGTGCGAACAATTTCTGTGTGCCCTTTCCGACATGCCAAGGCAAGTGCCGTGTAACCATGCTTATTCTTGGCATTTTCACGTCCACCTTATCGTGATTCAATAAGGCGACAGCCACATCCGTTCTGCCCTTTTCACATGCATACAGTAAGGCTGCGAATCCATCATGACATTTTGGCATTCCGATCCACCTTATCGTGCTTTACCATGTGGCCACAGCAACTTCAGCCTGGACCATGATGCATGCCCACGGAAAGGCTGTGAATCCATGCTCAAGGAAGGTCCGCGCCAGATTTTTTGCAATCGTCAACACCGTAGCTTCTGGTACTTTGTACCAGGTACTACCGGTACTAGCACTTAGTATCTTTGTATTCTCATAAATCCTACACCAATATTCATAAAACGAATTCAAAAATCACAGGAATAACGCACCAATCACAAATTACAATGCCGTTATGTTGCTGTAGCTACTCCGTACTCCAGTACCAGGTAACATACTGGCACTTTTTGCTATATTGATCGACCGCTCTGTTGCATTCATCACACTAGAGACCATTCGGGCTCTGAAGCTGTGTCCCGATTTTTGGTTATGAGTACAATTTTATATAAAAATGCCGTTTCATTTGACTTTCCTTCACCGCCTTTCGAGGAAGGAACTTCTTTGGTGCGTAATAACTGAATAGATTGTTTTGGTTCAGGCGTTAAATTCCCTCCAAATCTGTGAGGGCTCTGACAGGTACAGTACATGTATATGTTGTATGCACACATGCATACCTACCGTGTTACGATTCATGACGATGAGTCGATCATTACGTGCCCTTTAAGGCAGATGGTACAATGTAATCCATTAGTAGCTTCAATGTAATCCACTAGAAACTACCGGTAGTCGTCAGTCGTTTGGAGGGTTGTTGGGCGGTCGAAAAATTGAACCAGTAGTTGAGGTCCTGACACTCTCGGACGACATGGATTTCACCATTTCTTGAAGTGGAGCATCGCAGGATAAGCTTTACAACAAGAACGGGAAACAGGGCATGCCGGAGGTAGATCATTCGGAGTTTCCTCCGTTACTTGTTGTGATCATCGCGAACATGTCCTCGGGAAACAAGGTCGAAGCATCGTCGTCAAACTCGGTGTTGACGGAACAAATTGGTAGTAGTAAAGAGGACAGCCTCGTAGGCAGGCAGGTGCTTCATCTTCGCCGCCCTGATACTTTTAACCGCCGCTGGTAGAATTAACTTGGACTGGGTAGTGTTGATCTATCGGCGTCAAATAAAAGGGGAAGCCCCATTGTGAATGCGACTCTGGGTTGCGGTGATGATGGATGGAATCATTAGTTGCAAAGAGGACAGCATCATAGGCAGGTACTTTTTCTTCACCCTGATACTGTTTGCAGCTGGCAGAATTCAACTCGGACAGGGTAGTGATGATCGCTCGGCGTCAAATAAAGTGAAAGCCCCATTGTCAATGTGAATCAGGGTCACCAGCAACAAAGAGTGTTCGTTACAACTTTGTGCAGCTCCACACGAATCTTGATTGCTTGGATTCTCCACAGAGAATCTACACAGGAATTGGTACAAAATGAAAAATTCAACGGGCCAATGAGAGTGAGACTTGCACCTTCCGTGGAATGTACGCTGGGAACTAGTACAATTCTAGTTTTCTTCCCCGTGGAAGGCCAATTCCAAGCCCAAGATCGACTTCGCCAAAAACCATAACGACGACGAGAGCGTGCACTATGTGAGTCCCCTCAATACATTGGACACCATAGTGCACGCTTTCATCGTCGTTTCAGGAATTGGTGGAGTTATTGAACATCAAACGTCTAGATTGACCGTTAAACACTCTGAGGTATAGACTGTTTTATATAAGTTGTCTAAGTCGTAGAGTGGTAACTTCTAGATAACGGTGAGCTGGCTGGATCGGGACACTGCTTCAGAGCCCGAATGGTCTCTAGTGATTACGCATTGTTCGTTCCAGAAATGATTGATACGTGATATGGGATTGGAAAGGGAAAGGAAGAAATGGCATTGAGAGAGTTGGCTATTCTAGTGTTGAGAATGTTAAACCAGAAGAGATGCGTCTGGCTCTTCTTGAACTGAATCGTTTTTGAGTTCGCCAATGTCAAATAAAGGCATCATCCATTCCAATAGTTCCTTCAACTCCTCTCTCCCGTTCCCGAGTGATCCGCCGATACCATAACCATCAAAGGGCAACGACGTCAGATACTCAACACTTTGAGTCCGCAGTTCTTGATCACAATCCCTCCATGAACGACGCGAACATTGCTTGCTGTTGCACATCCTTAAGATGTTCCTTCAAACTCCTGGCTTCCCATCGATGTGATCGAGCAACTGACTCCACCAAGGCGCTTCTATCGATGTGATACGGCGGAAGTTCATCCAGAGGAATAATAATGTCGGCTCCGATGTCTTTCTGGGCTTGCACAGCCTCTGGTGTATCAATGATCATCCCATGCGGGGCGTATGGATCCGCCCAGACACGAGCTTGACTCTTGTTGGACTGGTGCAAAATCTCGAAACGTAACAAAATCCCGAGGCTCGTAGGCCCAATTGAAAAAAGTCGGACTGCTCGGGAGCAGGAGGCGGAGGGCCTTTTTTCGTTCGGTTTAGAATTTTTTTCTGGTCTCGCGCTGACCGCTTGCCTCCTGGTCGTTCGGCGTGTGCTGAATTGATTCAATAAAACCTTGCCCCATCGTCGGACAATGTTTCCCTTCAAGTGGAAACGATCGTCTGGGAACAGAAAGTCCACCAGTCAACCTTCCTTGCATCAATATGAACAGTGCGACATCTGGAGAAGCTGGTCTTTTCATCACCTTTCAATTGCTGATTCAAACCATTTGATTGCTAATTGCTACTGTACCAGGTACGAATGCCACTCTCTTTGGAGATGAAAACTCAGTTCATGATTGCAGGGTCGGAAACTCGGAGTCGGAATTCATTGTTGGTTTTGATGGATGCTGGCCCATGGCCTGTGCCCTGGGGCTCCACCGCTGATTGTACAGCTGGTTTTTCGTTGAAGCGTCCGAACGTAGGTTGTGTACAATTCGTACCATGCACGCATATTATTTCCATATCCTTTATCAAGTTTTAGTAGCAGCTGTCTCCTGCGACCATAAAAATCCATCTCTGTCGACATGATGATCACACCTCGTCCTCCTCGTTTCTTGTCTTTGCTTCTTTGAGTGCACTGTTGACGAAGCCACGATCGAAGTCCAATGCACACCTGTGAGACTTGAACAATTTCATCAGGCGTTGGATTTCGGAGTACAGAAGTCCTTGATCTTCTGTTATACTTGTGGCGATGAAGTTGTGGGTACGACCTTGCTGCCTCATTCTCTGCTGACTCTCAAAAGATGATGGTAAGTACAAATATATGCGCGTGCTCGAAGCAAACTTTCCCATCCTTTCTTTGGTCAACTCCTTGATTGAACACGTTGAATCTCTCACAAGTTGTTTGAAATTCTCTCGTCCCTCTTTTGAGATACAGGAACCCGTCGGTAGAAAGCCTTTGCGTGACCCCAGCAAAATTCAATGCCTTCCCTGCTAATTCGGCATGGAACTTTGGTGTTAGAAGTACCGTGATGCCCAGCTGAGATCCAAGGTACTGAAGTGCCGTTTCCTCATCCTTGAAATCAGCACACTCTGCGATGAGATGGCGTAGGGAATACCGTAAGTCAATCTTCCCTGAAATTGTGTCTTTCTTTCCGTCGACAGTGTATTTATCTAACTCACTTGGATCAATCAGTCCTCTTTCCCACAGAACTTGTAGCATGCCTTTAGATTTTCCTTCCCATCCAGATAGGATTTTGTCGACTTCTTTGTGAGTTTCGATTGAATTGTTTCTTGCCAATTCCTGAAGTTCGGCTTTAGTGTACCCGCGTTTTTGTTGGAGCGTCACACCCTTTTCGTTGAGCTCTTCAAGAAGGGTCTTCTTTGTTTTTTCAATTGGCTTGCTTCTTTTCCCATTATTCGATCATGACGTTGTAAGTCACGTTGCTCTGGTGTCAAATACCATGGGCCACAGTCGTCAGTATTGAATACCATTGACTGTGTGTCTCCGATGCCCAGGGTTGGTGAGTGTGTGCCCAGATAACCCTCTTGTGACATTATGACTGTGTCTCTCATCTGCTGTTTTGATCCTCCAAAGTTCTTTTGCATGTTGATCGCACTGAGTGCACCATCACGTTTGCGAGCGTGTCCCTGAGAATGATCGAACAAAAATACAAAATCGAAGCTTGGATATAGGATTCGTAGGCAATCAACCACATCCTCAAGCTGAAGACTCATGTGGTATGAATTCCAATAACCCTGATTATTGATTCCGATGAACAAGTATTTTACGAAGGGGGATTCCAACAAAATCGGCTTCCTCGTTGTTCCCAAGATTTCCATCGCAGCTGTTGTATCGAGGTAATTTCCACCGCCGAGAGCTGCTGTTTGCCTTGCCATATTCACTCTTTGTAACTCATCCTCTGTCATCTGCCTGCCAAAGCCGAATTCGCGTGACACGAACGCAGAAAGCATATACCCATCGCCCTCCGACTTGGGCAGAAGTGGCACTTGTCCTTTGGCCCAACCCATTGTTTGGAGGACAGTAGATACTGCGCGAAGACAGACTCATCTTGACCAATAATCATCAAGGGCCTGACTGATGATGACACTCGTATGCTTGTTTTTGCTTCAACATCTCGCGCTGCCTCTTCTCCCCTTTTGATTCTTGATATGCAATTCTTCCAATAGTCAACGTGAAACTCAACCCGAGTCTCATCAGATATAATATCATAGTAATGATGTCCGAAATCTGTGTCTAAGGTCTTGATCGTAGCAGCTTCACTGAGTGGAAGCTGAATCCAACGCCGACAACGTGGCTCAAGCACGGTAAGGTAGTTCTTGCAGAATGCATTTCGATGTGCGACAACATCTTCACGTTCATGGCCATCGACGTAGAAGCTCTTCCTTCTCGTATCATACTTGAATCCGAGTAATCGCATCCAGCGCCATGCTGTTGTGAAGCTCATGTTTTTAAGTCTATGTGCGCGAAGGAATAGCGCAATATCATCCTCATCTTGATCGACATCGACAGGATTGCTAGTAGGATTAATGGCTGTAGTACTTGTACTCAATGTTGACGTTTCTGCAGTATCTTCGTCTACTACCGATTCACGTTTCCACAACGCAGCCAGCCTTGGGATTACAGACGAATGAACGAATTGATAGACTGCTTCAATTGAAAGATGTGACAAGTTCTCGACGCCAAATGCAACAATCTGCTCCTTTGCGCATGGAAACACTTCGAGAACTCGAGGAAGAGGTCGTTTCCACACTGAACAGACAAGTTTGGGTTTGGGAAGCATTCAAAATTACGGAACACAATGTTCCAATTTGCGATGGTTTTATAGAAGGTTGCTTGCGTCATACCAACAGTGTTCAATACCTTACAAGATTCAGTGCAACAGTCTTGCCACGTCCATTCATTCATTTTTGCAAGAGCCAATCGGTACGCATAACAAAGAAACGTCGCCCTTTGCCTGACAGCGCATATCTCAGCTTTGGTACACACGTTGTCGATATCTCTACCTTGCACAACATTCCTCCAATTATTTTCTTCCTCATGAACGCTTTGAAGCAGTACAATCCTTCTCTGAAGTGCTTCCATTGGAGTTTCAGAATCGAAATCAGTATCATTCCCATCCTCGCAATTCGTTGTCCCATGTTTCTTTGGTGGTTTGAACACTCGGTATGCCTCTGGGCTACATGGCCAGTAACTTGAGCTAGAAGCATCAGCAGCAATCATTACAGCGGCCGCACCAGTATCTCCTATCCTTGCTCGTTTGCTCGGTGATTGCTCAACAATGTCTCCGATCCTTCCTCCCGTTGTAGCCTCCGTGTTGACAGGTGTAGTTATCATTGTGTCGAGAGCGGGTCTTGATCTTGTGCTTGGAATGACTAGCACATTTGCGGCTGCTTCCATTACTTTTCGTTCCATGCACTGTTAAGTGGACATGGGTACCGTATCTGCCTTGATTTCTCTGTGAAGTAGTAATAGAATGTGTTCTTGTATGTGACTCTGAACACTCCTGTTGTGTTTGATCCATCAAATCGGTGCATCAATTCTCCGAAAGAAGCCGACTTGGACATCCCTGTATTGAACCTTCTTACATCAATGACGCCAAGGGACGCATTGACATCAAATCTCCCTAAAGCTTCAGCCCAAGTTGATGCAGGAAGCCAGCAATTTGACAATCTCGGACCATACGTGATGTCTGTTCGAAGTAGCATGACGGCATCAGTCAAAATAGCATATTTACCTTTGTCAACCATTGTATCTATAGATTTATCACCAACAGTAGGTTCACTGAGTTACATAGGAAGGTGACTGCAGGAGGTAAATCTATAGATTAGAATGGAAATGTTGCAAACGACGGCTTGAAAATCTCATTGTGGAAGCCTTGCTTCCAACACGACAAAGTCCCGCCCTCGTGACGTCATATTGGCAGTGAAATCGGTCTAGCGTAGAATTAATACTGGGACGTGCGCCCGGATTTTAGAACAGAAAACCAGCTGTACTTGCACCTCGAACCGGCGTAGCATCTGGTACCGGTACACAAGTACGTGGAGGGTGAACGTCTACAAAGTACTCGTACAGTACATGGAACTGAACACAGTACACGCACAATTACTCCCGGTTCCTTCCAAGCATGACTAAAAACATACAACTGTGCACACAGCGTCATACAATTCCAACCTGTACTTGTACTTGTTTTAGCTACAGTAGATAGAAAGACTATCATAAGACCGAAGTCTGCATTGTATAGATATAGGTACAATACAAGTAGTAGGGTAGATTCCACGAAACGTCAAGTGGGACTCGACTAAACGCCCAAGAAGACGTACAGTGACAGTATGATTCCGCGTACTGCGCTGGCGCTGGCTGCAATAGTTACCGAGAGAAGTCGTGCTACGAATTTAATTGCTGGTACAGACGACTGATTCCCGAGTACAACATCAGAATGAGCACATTCATGACTCCTTCGGTCGCAACCCAATATCTTGCTTGCACACCAAGTTTAGACTCACAAAATCTAAGCTTGCAAAACAAAACATCGAGCCATGCTTTCATTGTCCCTTCGTAACTGCGCCATGGTTGCCGCACTTCTAGTATCCGTTTCTGCCAAGGCAACTCCCATCAGCAACCAAGATCTCGACATCAGCGAGGAAGGTCAACTCAACACCATTGAGGAACCCAACTTGCGTAGAGTCCAAACAAGTCGCATCGTCGGAGGAACCCAGGCTGCCATGGGAGAGTACCCTTACTTCGTCGAGTGGGAGCGCGGTTGTGGAGCTAGTCTCATCCATACTGACATTGTTCTCACCGCCGCCCATTGCAATGGTAGCAATCTCCCTACTGGGGTCATTGTGAGTGCCTATCAGACGGGCAAGGCCATCAACGGAGCTCAAGCTCGCACAGTTGTGGAGCTCGTCCAGCACCCCAACTACAACTCTCAAAGTAACGTGAATGACGTGATGATCATGAGACTCAATGCGCCTGTGACGGGAGTGACCCCCATCGCTCTGAATGCCGATTCACAGCTTCCAGCCGCCAATGAGGTACTCACGGTGATAGGCTTTGGGGATCTTCAAAGCGGGAGTCAGACTTACCCAGATTTCCTCCAAGAAGTCAATGTTCCGGTCGTTGCTCATACCAAGTGCAACCAGCAGTACAGCGGAAGCATTGACCAGGCCACCATGTTCTGCGCAGGGTTCGACCAAGGTGGTAAGGATTCGTGCCAAGGTGACTCTGGTGGACCAATTGTAAGAATTGTCAATGGCGTTCACACCCAAGTCGGAGTCGTGTCCTGGGGTGACGGATGCGCGCTTGCTGGAAAGCCGGGAGTGTATGCCCGAACTAGTGTCCAGATGAAATGGATCCAGTCTGAGGTGTGCAAACTTACCAAAACCAACCCGAAGCCTGCATATTGTACTGGTACTCCCACTGGATCTCCAACCACGACATCCATCCCCGCAACGCCTACCAGATCTCCCACTCGAGCACCCACGCGAGCACCAACTCGAGCACCCACGCGAGCACCAACTCGAGCTGCCACTCGCCCTTCCCCTCGCCCTTCCACTCGCGCTCCAACACCAGCACCTACCCCATCCCCTACAGCTGGAAGTGGTAGTGGTTGCATTGATGATTCGACAGCTACCTTCGTTATTAACGGCAGGCAGAGAACCTGTGCATGGTTGGCCTCGACGGCATCAGCGCAAGCAGCCTACTGTGGATGGGACAGTGATCCAGACTATTATTGCCAGAAGACCTGCAACAGTTGCGCTTACTGGGGAGGAGCAAGGAGCAAGTCTGAAGATGTGTGCAAGGACTCTGCAAACAAGTTCTGGGTCAATGACCGTCTTGGTTTCAAGACATGCGCATGGTTGGCAGCACAAGAAAGTTGGCAAAACAAGGTTTGCGGGTGGGACAATGAACCTGATTTTGAGTGCCAGAGCACCTGCAATAGCTGCGAATACTGGCGTACAAAGGCGTAAGGAGATGAGGATTGGTGACTATCTGAAGTCCAAACCAATGAAAGTGAAGTTATAATGCGATCGCCCGTCGCTTGCTGTGTATTAAAGTATAATCAATGGCGCAACTGCAACACATCATGATTTTTTTTGTACTCGCCCAGTATTGTACGACTACTTTAGCTGGGCTCTTGTAGTACGGAGCACGGAAGTCCACGTACTACCGTAAATTGCGCCCATTAAGGGATGGCGGTGATTAAGAGATTTCGACGGAATTTTCACGGAATCTCATGTACATCCTAAATCACGCAATTTTGCAGTGATTAAGGGATGCTTATACAACGTTCTCGCATGGTGGCACACAGTGGCCATGAGCATTCATCACCCAACTGGGATCACCGTGGAAATTGTTGGCATAGAAGCCAACAGCAATGGCCGATCATGTTATCAACATGATGTTTGTGGCACACTTGTTGAGGAAGATGTCGTTTTGAGGCTCAGAAAGGTGCAAATTCTCAACTGTGTTGGTAGAGAAGAAACCGCAATTGCCGCATATCATGTATCCGATGGTATTGACCAGTGTCGCGTTGGATTTTTGCAGCGTCACTTTGTTGCTCACGCCAAAACATTTGATGGCGTTTTGGCGCAAGTGACAGAGGTATATTCACCTGAAAGCGACAGTCCGATCAAGCGAAAGAAGTGGCGACACAACATGGGCTGCTGTCTTGCAGCACTTATCTCTGATTTCCCGTCGGCGGCAAAACACATTCCCAGCAAGGCCACCTCTACTTTCTTGGCCAAAATTGCAAAAGGTGAAGAAGATGGTGCAGAAGAAATGGCGCTCCTTACTAATTGTTCGGAAGGAGACAAAGAAGATTTTGAGCATACTAATGACAGTCCAGGTGCATCCATTGATGCGTCGATGAGACGCAATGATGGAAATGTGACAGATTTAACAAACACAACAACGGGTGCACCGTCACAACAGTGTTGCACCCCTCCAGCTAAGGAGGCAAGTCAACCTGCAAAAAAAGGAGAGAAAATGCGGAAATCCAGCATGAATTTTCACCGTCCAGGCATAGCACTTGTATTGTGGAGAAGATGGCGTCGGTGCCAAAAAATGTGGCTCCTCAGAGGAAAGGAGCACCCCTTGCTGCTGCTGTTGCAACAGCTACTACAACGGTCGCAGAAATCAACGAATTAACGCCATCCAGGCAAAGCACTCGTATTGCGGAGAAGACATTGGCTTCGGCGCCAAAAGATGCTGTGCTGTCTCCTCAGAGGAAACAAGCACCTATTGCTTCCGCTGCTGCTGCAGCAGCAGCCGCTACAACTCCTACAACAGCTGCTACTAGGGTGAGAAAGCCAGTGAAGAGGAAAAAGAAATTTGGATTGCCGGACAAGAAAAAGGTGCCAGTCGATGAATTAGAAGTCCGATATTTAAAGACCGGACACAAGGTGTACGTGTGTTTTAGTGATGATAGTGACGATGAAGATTACATTGCTGACAAGGATAGCGGTAGCTAGCAAATGAGGAGGATGAAAGAAATGAGCGATGGTAAAAGCATAAACGTAAAATGTATCAGATAACTTTTACTACTACTCTACTACTACTCATTCTGTTTCTCGCTCTTATTCTGTGTCTGTGCTGTCTACGTCGCCTTCCTCATCTTCACTTTCCTCCTCACGACGTTCAATTTCGTCAAGGACAGCAGGTATGGCTTCCTCGGCATTCACAACTGCTGGCGGTCCTTCTGCTGCAGGCGCTTGCGGAAACCAGGAGTACTCGCCATGCCTCCAAGCATTCTTTATCATTTGTGAGGGCATGCTGTTTGTTGCAATCCGAGTCCACTCAATAATGTTCTCTCTTGTCGGCGGAGATGTTGTACCATTCGCCAATCCTTCCGCTATCATCCACTCCTCCCACTGTTGTCTTATCCGGTTCTTAAACGGCTTATTCACGCCAATGTCGACAGGCTGGCACAATGACGTACACCCCCCAGGAATGTGTTCGACCTCAACTCCTAAATCTTGTATCATACCGACTACTGATGCCATCATGTGACAGCGGTACGAATCCAGAAACAAGATAGGAAGAATCCCAGCTGGCGCAGTCTCAATGTGTGGGCGAAGTACTTGCTCAACCCAAACAATCATGGCTTCCTCGTCCATCCAAGCATTTTGCTGACACAAATAAATCATGTCGTTTTCGTAGTTTGGAAATTCGCGTTGCACAATACGCCCATTTCGAGCACCCTTGAAAATAAGCAGTGGCTTGAGAATCTTGCCAGAAGCAGTGACCGTCATGGCAAATGTGGCACGTTTAGTGTCACCTGTTGACTTTCGAATATGTACTGTGCGCCTCCCCACAATTTCAAGCGTTTTTTTCGCATTGTAAGTAAATGGAATCGGTGTCTGATCCATATTCAGAATGAAGTCTTCGTGTCTGCCTCCTTCTTGTGACACCTTTGGACGGGCAACATTCTGAATGTAATCCAAGGCCTCAGCAGCAACCTGTGCTGGCGAACGTTGTGATTCATTAGTCCCAAGGCGAAAGACGAGCCCCTGACTTCGGATGAACCTTCGGGCTGAGTGATATTGGGCATCCCTTGATTTCATATGAAATTGCTCAGACAATTGAGCAGCTCTAACTGCCACCATGCGAACTGACACTGCCATTCCTTGCTCACGGAGTTCGAAGATAAATTGCAATAATTCTTGTTTGTGTGCGGTCAAACAAGAATCCTTTCCACGATGAATGCATTTTGCCTTGATGTTGTTTTTCTTGGTTTCAAGCATTGCATCAATTTTTTTGCTTCCATGCCCAATGCATTCCAGAGGTTATGTTGAGGTCCTCACATGCTTCACGACGCGTCATGCCATGCTGCTGCATCAAACGCTCCACTGTCCGAATGATTGCAGCCTTTTCCTGGATTGTGAACCTCCTCCGTCCTTTCCGATATGCCCCTTTATTGACGGGTTCACCATTGTCATCTTCACTGTCTGAAGTCATGGTTTCTTGTTAAGAAGGTAACAACAATGTTGAGTGAATATCAATGAACCAGCAGTGATAATGAGTGAGCGCGCCATTTGTTCTGAACTTCAAGAATATGCTACAGTAGTAGTTGACTACTCCTACTGTCAGGAATCTTGTACATCCTAAAAATAAAAAATTGCGGTGATTAAGAGATTTCGAAAGTGATTTATGTACATTCCCCATCCCTTAATAGGCGCAATTTACGGTAGTCACTCGTACTGTAGTACTAGTACCAGTACTAGTAGTATCAGCCAAAGTGCGTAGATCTGAGTATATACTCCGAATTGAAGCACATTTCGGACTTGCGCTTGAAATACGTGTATGTGCATCCACCTGGTGAACGTATGTCATAAACATTCGGAGCAAAATGTCGCCCTTCCGATGTTTCGTATCGGCCGTCGTGCTATCTTGCTTGTATGCATACAATGCAAATGGATTGTCGATTGGCCCTGTTACCAAAGGGCTTCAAGTGACTGGAGCATCCCTCATTCCGTTCGTAGAGACGAAGGATCGCATCTCGTTGATACGCGCCACAACGCGTCGAGCTGCTGTAATTGGCCTGGCGGGTCTGTTGACTGTTCCGAGCTTGGCTTCTGCAGCAGTTACTGACGAGACGGAATCCTACGCCAACACCGGCTTTGATTCATCCTATCGCGATCTCAAGACTGACGACAGTTTTGAACGATTCGCTCAACGGCAAGCCGCTGTGACGCCCTCTGACGAGGTCACAATTTCCGTTCCAAAGAGCCAATTGTCGAAAGGACTGGGTTTGGAGCTCGGACAAGTGGAGTTTAGAACCAATACCAGAGTGTTTGTTAAATCCATTGTGGACGGAGGGCTTGCAGATGTGTTGGGAATTCGAAAGGGATTTGTATTTGTGAGTATCAACGGGGACAGTACTGAGCGTACCAATGCTCAAGGGGTTGCCATCATGGTATCTCAGGCTACCAAGAACACCCCCGCGGATGGTGCCGTGGAGCTGCGTTTCCGCGATCCGTCCGCTTTTAGAGAGCAACTACTAGCCAATGTAGGCAACAAAGGAGACGTGACAACGCAAGTCGCGCCTGCTGGAGACACGACGCAGCGAAATGCCGATGGGTCCGTGCAGCGCGGACAGGCAGTGACAGCACAAGAAAATCAGCGACTAACAGTGACCCAGCTCTTGCCTCCCAAACTTTGCAATCGTGGTGCAACCACTGATGACTTGCTCGAGATATCTTACCTCGGGACCGTTGTAGACACAGGAGCTGTCTTCGATGGATCTGCGATCAAGATCAACGGAGAGGCCGTTCCTGGACGAGGAAATGACGTGACCCTTTATTTCGTCCTTGGGAAACAGCCGTTTGGTCAGTTTCCACCTGGCTGGGACGTGGGACTCGAAGGGATGTGTGTAGGAGAGAGGAGGAGACTCATCATACCTCCGGTTTTGGCTTACGGCAGCACAGGAGTTCCGAGGAGGGGCATCCCCCCTGATGCCACACTGCAGTACGACATCACGTTGATCTCCATCAATGGTCTTGCGACGCCGCAGTGATCGGTCGTCCGCTGGGAGTGAGGCTTGATCTCGTAGGAAGAAAAGGATGTTATTCTCGGGCTCTCGACTGCCGAGTTGTGCTGCACAGGTTATGACTTTGATGACAACACTATATCGAATAACTACGTGATTGTTTTCGAATTATCTTGGACCGGAAGTGATTTACAAATGCCGAATGAGTATATGATTTGTAACTGGGGTTGGGCTCTGTCCACTATACGCCCCGATGACTAATATTCTTACCGTGCATCTATAGACCTTTGCAACTGTGGTAAGTTCCGTAGTTCGTTGCGTTGAGGTTCGACTTCCTTGTCCACACTTACCAACCAAACATCTGTCAGGGATACTGGGATGTCGCAGTGCCCGCGGATGAAGTGTGCCAAGGAGTCCGCTACATGGGCTTGCCATAGAGGCCTTTCTTGGGATTCTATTCACCTCTGTGTGTGGCGCGATTTTCTATTCAAAGATCGTGCGGCTGCATACTCAGGCTCATGTTCCCTTTAGCAGTGCCATTTGTCTTCATTATGGTAGCGGGATTACGGACCCGGTGTTTGATGTCGTTCGTTCAGACAAGCCGAAGGAGCACTTGAGTTGCATCGAAAAAGATGCTGTTACTAACTTTCCGATCATCGAATTGCGATGTTTGAACGATCGTGCTACGGCTGGTGGAGGAGAGATAGTAGGTGCTAGTCTCAAGTGTATCGTCAATTCGCTTGAAGAAGTAAGAGAAAGCGAGCAAGACGGTGACCGCAGCGGAGATGTGCTACGAGGGAGTCCATCTAATGGTGATTCCCATGTTGTAATGAAGAGACTGATCACATCGAAATTCTCCCTTTCTCCTGATACGCATCCCTACTTATCCTCAGGAATCTGGTTTATTCGTCATGTGCTGGATCATGAATCTCCTCTGCTAACTGTTTCAGTTTAGGAACGGATTGCTGCGCTGGGAGGATGACCTGCAGTCCTGAATTCCCCAGCAAAGATTCGAGGAACTTTGAATCAAAATGTGAGAGACATTATCATCACCTTCACAGGGACTTCGAACTTGACAGCAGATCGAGTTTTTCTGAATCAAAGATACACACTTTCTGACATTTACTGTACATTCCCGAAGAGTTAGTCGACATCCATTTCGGAATCAGCTTTCGACTTTTCAGTCATAATTGCTACGTGAAAATCGTAATGACCAACATTAGAATGACATTCAATTGCAAATCTGGAACAATAAAACGTGAGAGCACTGCGTTGGCTACATGGCTGGGGGCTGGTTAAACGCCCAACAAGATGGTCAAGAGGCGAGGTGGCTGAACAACAATCATGATGATATGCTATAGCTTTAAGTAGGACGGCTTATTCCAGTGCCCCGCGGTCCGCGGGACTAGTGGAACAATATATTCCAGTGCCCCGCGGTCCGCTGTGGGCGGTACCAGTACCGCCGCTGTCAGTCCATTTCCGCGGGGCTAGGTCTACCACAAAATATTCCAGTGCCCCGCGGTCTGCGGTGCTACAGTACCAGGTACAACAGTCGCAGTCCATTTCCGCGGGGCTACTGGAACAATATATTCCAGTGCCCCGCGGGCCGCGGGCCGCGGTGCCGCGGGCTGCGGTTCAAGTACCAGTACAAGTACCGGAACCCAGGTCCGAGGCATACAAGGTACTTGTGCTACTGCAAGTACTCGTATGAATTCATTTTGGTGTCGCATGGCCCAGATGCGGCACAGACACAAATAGTCGCATACTTCAAGGCGTACTAAATACTCGTAGTAGAGTCAAGGACCAGTACTAGTACTGGAGGAGCGAGTGCGGAACAGATTTTTCTCCCGGCTGGGGGACAGACATTCATTGGACTATACAACGAGTCAACGAGTACTACTACCGGTACAGTAGTAGAGAGTACTTGTAGAGGTACGAGTACCCATTACCCATGTGTGATTGACAAGTGACAAAAGGGACAGCAATTCAAGGCAAGGCGCCATGGTTCAGTCTTGCATTGCACAAGCCCGATAGACTTCTGAATCTTCAAAAGTGACTCCATCGGTGCGGATGCGACTGTGCCGTAGGGTGCGACACCCGTTTCTAGTCTTGCGTTCTGTGACTGAAAGTTCTCCACGATCGTATAAAGCTCAGGGACATCAATGATTTCATTATAATTAGCGACATCCACGATTCGTGATTCAAATCCTCAATTAAATCGGTCGAAATGAGACACTCCCGGTTTTGCCGCCAGCATGATCAAAAGTGGCCATTCCTCAACCAGTACCAGCATCCCTGCCGATCCGACAAAAGAGCCTCATACGTCATACGTCATATGCATAGGATCACCAGCATCTGATTCCGATTCGACTGTGATTGAAGACTACATGTGTTTGGGTGTTTGGGAACGACAAAGTCCGATACCTCCATGGATCGTCTGATGTTTGCTGCATTCACAATTATTATTTTATTACGACGGTAGAACTCATCTACATTCCGGTGGCAACCGTCGACCTGACAATGAAGCGCAAAGCCCGTGTAGATGTACAGATAGCCTTTGTGCCCCTCATTCCAGAAGGCCACACGGAGGAGTATTGGTGGCCTGCCTTGGTGTACTCGTCGTACGCTCACGCCATGGCTGAACGTCGTGGCACACTTTCTTCTTGGACAACGGAAGTATTGGTCCTCAAGCACCTTGCTGAGCACAAAAGAAACTACGGCCCAGGATCCAGTGGACCACCAAGCTCGGCGGCGATTGCTCAATTCTTGGGTTTTGACGACAAATGGTCGGAATTCACACAACATCGAGATGCATTTGCGTTTGTAAGAACGGCGGTTGTCCAGAAAATAAAAATGCCTTCTCAATGCTTGCATGCTTTCAATTTGGCGCTTGAGCAAGCGGAAGGCTTGGCTGAATGTGATGCAACCGATACAACTCAAATTGCTAGTGTCTTGAAGAACACAACGTTTGTTGATCCCAATATGCAACAGCAAACCGCTGCGAGTGAGGAAACGACTCGTGCAACTCCCACACCTGTTCCTCGCCAGAAATGCGCCGCTTCGGGTCCAACGCAAGGTTTGGGACGGAAAAAGCAAGCCCCCAAGAAAGAACATCATTCAACCTGTATCAAAAAGGACAAACACAAAAGGCGCGCCCAGCTTCCCAAGAGAAAGGCTCCTTAGCAGGTCATCAAACATCGCACATCGATCGGCGTCATCTTTGGCAACATCAACTGCCGGTAGACAAGAGCTCCAACAAAATATTTCTTTGGACCATCCGACACTCCATTTCCGCAGACGTATCAGAATAGAATATTCCCGCCCTCCGTCACTTCATTGTATTCCAGCCGTATGCACATGTTGGACCTCACTCATAATAAACCATCATTCATCTTCAGTTCTATTACTTCCGCATTACTATGTACGTGCACCTCATCGATAGTTTTCACAACACCGAGGCTCATCTCTATTACTTCCGCATTTACTATGTACGTGCACCTCATCGATAGTTTTCACAACACCGAGGCTCATCAACCATTCAAACAGCACTTGCGCTCTTTCGTTGTGTGACAAACCGGATAATGAAGCCGGAAATGCTGAAAGTGATGGAAATCCAGGTACGATGAATGCTCAGGGTGCCGACACAAGTCTCGTTGAGAGGACACCCAATCCGTGGGATGGAGCGTCGTTCATCTCACAAAGCTTTTCTTCCTCTGGCCTTATCCGCTGCTGAAACTGGGCATGACTCGTCCCCTCCAGCCGATCGATCTATCTGAAATTCCTGCGGTCGATACGAGGATGTAGTTATGATACAATCGCGACTACCATGTAGATAGCCTTTGGAAACGAGAGATTGAAAAAAGACACGTCCCGGACTTACTGACTAACAGACACCCTGTTTGTAGTGCATACAAAACTGCACTCCTGTGCATGTACAGCACAGAGTATGAATAGTTTACCGAATTGTTTTCCATATATAGTTAACTAAATTTTATGCTGGATTAAAACTAAATCCCGTTTATTGCGGTTTCTCAACTGCCAACTAATATGAAGAATTCGGTTATCCAACGGGCTAATTTGTTTGACAATGCCGACAGATGTGCCGAAAATTCGCCAAGACGATGGGAAGCACATGGAAAATTTGTCTCGCGGCGGCATTCCCGCTTCAGATCCATCCATGTTCCTGAAGCCGAAAATTGCGGCACAAAAATATCCACCAAAACACCAGCTGCACTGATCGCGAACATTCAACAAGTGTATATATCACACCCTTCCACTCGACGTACTGATCAATCCCGCTTGTCGAGGAGCCCTAACGATTCGCTGGTATGACGGAAACTACTAAACCTGGGAATGAAGATTCCTCTGTCTCTTCAACAGAAGTGAGCGACGACGACAGCCACATACTAGATGACGAGCAAATTGAGATCCTCGGGGAGCTTGTTGGGGCCACGGATCTCATCGCAGACGATGATGACATTGGTAATCCCAAACCCTATGCTGAAGTGTTCTTCGGTTCTCGTAAGATTCATTACTCAGAACCAGGGGAGGGGCTTTCGCCCATTTGGACCATTGATACCGACTCGCTTTTTCTCTTGAAGGCAACTCCAGTCGAACTGGCGGACCACTCCTTGACGATCAGACTATATTCCTCTCGCAACATAGGACCACTCACAGAGATTAAAACTTTCTTGGGTCAGGTTGAACTACCAGCGGCAGAGATCATTCAGAGGTGCAATGGAGAACGCTTTGAGCTTGTCCTGCAGGATGAGCTGGGAGATGACTCTATCGGCAGGGGAAAGTTGGCACTTCGACTTAAAGTGGCTACGCCAGCCGATGCAAAGTTCGTTACCTTGTGGAATCATAGACGTCTTCAAGAGAGCACGATTCTCAAGGCTCTTCTCAACAACGAAGACAGTTGTCGTGATAAAAAGAAAGCAACCCTCATTACCGAGACGAACGAAACGCGAGTTGCTGGGGCGAGTTTCATCAATGCCATTACCTCCGCGTTTACTGCGTCCAACTTCCTTGATTCGAAATCTGGGACGAAGAAGCAACGAGTCAAACCGTATTCAGATCCGAAGCGACCAAAATCCTCCCACTACCTTTCTCCACATGAAATCAAAGTCGAAACACGTAGACCTTCCGAGAATTGGGTGCAAGCTGGCAGCGGCAAGTTAGGGCGACTATATGTTGAAGTTCTATCTTGCCACGGACTGCCGAACGTGGACGTTGGTGAAGCCATTGGGAATGTAACCGATAGCTTCGTTGCTCTAGTCTACGAAGACGCTCTAGCGGAGACACCAGTCATTGACGATGAATTGAGTCCGCACTGGTTGCCTTGGACGCAGCGAGCGTTTTGCTTTGGAATGATGCACCCTGCGAGCATGCTTTACTTGGGAGTGTTTGACTATGACATTGGACCACTCGCCAACCACGAGCCTCTTGGTCGGGTGGCAGTAAACATCAGCAATCTACAACGAGATACGCTCTACACACTACGGTACAGTTTGTTTAAATCAGCAAATGTCACTGATCGAACGCCTACTGGTCAAATCACAATCCGACTTCGTGTCGAGGTTTTTGATGAGAAGGCAAGTCTATTGACTGCTCTCAAGCCCAGGCCCAATATTCACGTGAACGTCAAGAAGATGAAAAGTTTCAAGGTAGTCCGATACACTTGCTTCGGGGAGTACGACGGCGAGGACAAGTTCGATTTGACGGTGTGTCGATCGTACATCAATGAAATCTTCGAATACAAGAGACGTTTGTCATACGCTATTAGTGACTCGCTCTATTCGTTGATGTTCTGGCGTGGACAGGTCGAGTTCTTCTCCATCTTTCTGCCTATTCACTGATGATATTCTTCTGCGTTGCGACAACGTTGGTTGAACGGCCGCATATGTTTCCGGCTTTTGCAATATTGAGCGTTGCTTGGCTGATGATCGCGAACGGAAGAATGCGTCGGCAGCATCCTTCGCCTTGGTATAGATGCCCCACATTCTTTCACTACCTGGACATTCTTATGTACGGAAAATCGAGGCAAAAGATTTTGAAAATCAGTGCAAATGAGGGACACGAGGAAGCTGTGGCATACGAAGAAGCTTGGCAGAAACGGGAGCAGGATGATATGAAGAAGGCTGAAAAGAGAGCCGAGATGGAACGAGTTCTGCAGGAGCATGGAAACGAAAGCATTCACACACAGGTGAATCTAGGTATACCCCTTGATTTACTGGAACGGCTCGGAAGATATCAAGGGTATATTGGAAGTGAGTGAAATACACGTGGGAAAATGTCGGTTTAATCATGTCGGCTAACTCTTGTTATTACCAGGCGTATGTCAGTTCTTTCGTCAGGTCAAGATCATTCTGTTGTGGGAAGAAAGCATCCTTTCCTTTTGGATCTCTGCGTTGTTCCTGGGAGCAGGTCTCGTGTCCTTGCTCCTTCCGTGGGTTTTCATTCTGACTTGGACCGGACGCATAGTTGTTTATGGACTTTTCGGACCACATATGAAGATTGTAGATCTTTGGTTGCGTGCCAATAAATCCGATGAGCTTGAACAGATCATGAATGCCTTCGATGCCAAGAAGCAGATAGTCCGCATCCGCCGCGAGCAGGCATTGAAAGTCAGAGCAGTCAAATGTCTACGATTCGGAAAGCTGATAACCCAAGTTCCTGCGTTTAACTTAGCTCGACACTACGATCGACCGTTGCCATCTTCGACTGCGAAGGTCATTCGTAAAGCACCAGCAATCGAATGCACGTCCGTCCTTGCTGGACAACAACTTTACGGCGATATGATCCCTCGACTTGAGGATAAATACCAAAGCAACGAAGCATTGGCGCTTGAGCGTATGGAGAAACTAAGTCGAGTGGAGACAAGGTTGACGCTGATGCAGGCAGCTGCGAAACTAAGTGGAGGCGTGCGACGGCATCGGCATCTTCGACTGAAACAAGCGAGCTCTCCAGATGAAACTGCACCATGCGAGGTTGGTTATGAGTTGGTCCAGGTGGGTGACAAATCCCACTCGCAACTGATGATGCCGACCGAAACAGAGCTGACAAGTGTGACAAGTGCTTTCCCAAGTACTACATATTTAGCTCTAGATGGAATGAACGGAAAAGCAAGCGATTCAAATGATGATCCGACTTATTTTGAACAGATATCTAACCAGTCGAGGACAGCTGGATCATTCTCGGTGAAATCTCGCCAGAAGGAGGACGACGATGATGAATATGCAAGCTCTCCTGCGTCCATATCAGAACGATTATTAGAAGATACGAAGGAGGGTTCGTGCCACGCATTGCAGCTCGAACTATCTGACGGAGAGTGTGTGTTGGACTTTGAAAGCGAAGGAGTCGAAATCGTAGCACTGGAAAGAGTTCACCAAGATGACGAAGACGCTCCCGTTGACGAGAGTTCACTTCCGAAAGGAAGTCTTTCGGTCTTGTACAAGGAGTCCGACTCTACTTTCGTGGCATTCTACAGAGAATAACTATTGAAATGTGGAGGTTACGAAAGATCGGAAAGATCGGCATAGTTAACGCTACGTAAGCGAAGGCGCCTAATCTCCAGAAATTGCACGTTGTTGGTATCAACTTTGCGCCCCCAAATCGGTTACCATGGACTATTTGAGCCAAACGCTTCGTGCTTGGGAGGATCACGAGAAAGGCCTACTGCTCTCAGAAAGCAATAGGAATTCTGTGGGATCACATAGTGGAGCTGGCAGACACAGCATGTACTCGATTAGATTTTCCGGCATTCAAGTCAATGATGCGAAAGGCTGTCGTTGACTACAATTTGGCATTAAAGGACCTGACGAGCTCAAAGGTGGTGTCGGCAGATAAAGTTGCCGAAAGGACTCATGAAATCGCGCAAGCGGAAAGACGCAGACTAATTATTGACTCATTTGATTCAGGAGATGATAGAACCCTTGCAGCTGCTGTCCTCTACAAGGAATGTGGTGATTCGAAGGGATTTGCCTGGAAGGTCGCGAGAGATTACTTGATTCTAATTGTTGTCCGAGCTCAAAACAGGGGGAAATCTGCCATGCCACTCATATTGGATCCCGAAATGGACAAACTGGCATTTGGGCGCAAAAAAATGACTCACCATCAGTGCTATTTCTCAACGACAATTCTTAAAGATTAGGCTGCATAGCACATGCGATGACAACGCAGTCAAGGTAAATGATGATGCCACCTGCACATACACCATACACCATAGCTGCCTACTGATTAACTTTACGAACTCCACAATACGAGTACCAGTCGTCGCAGTCGTGCAAGGCTCACATTTCCGTGTGCACCCTGATTTCTATCATACCGTATCGTCACCGAAAGAACAACGTTCAAACGAGGACGATAAGGTTGGGCTGCAATCGAGAGTGGAGCCCGACGTGGAGTCGCAAGAATCCGTCGATTGGAGATTGATGTGGAAAATGTCCCACAAAATTTCCATGGCCACGTGGTTTGGTGCCGCCTTCACCAACGTTTCTATTACATGAGGATTTCGAGCCATGTGGACCCATTGGCATTTTTCCTTTGCAAGGGTAGATAAGAGACTTCGAACTTGTGGCCTTATTGCGCGCGCCGAGTCTCGAGTTGCCATCTTGGCTATCGAATTTAGCAGTAGAGGATGTTCTTTCAATGATATGGTTTGTTTTGCGATACTTGCCATGGCTCTTTCCCAAATTTCACATCGTTCGTATCCAAATAGATGAGTCAATACAGCCGGGCGCGCTTTACTCTGATCAACCAGTTCGTACAGCATATGGGCAACTTCCACAGATGTTTGGGATCCTTCGAGCGTCGCCTTTTTTTTTACGATAACATCCATTAACGCATTTGAGGGTTGAAGAAGTTTGGAACACGGAGACAATCCGCAGAGAGCTTCCGCCCTTGTTGCTATGTTCGCTTTCTCATCTACTCGCCGAGCCCACCTCCATTTTCACAGTACGTGAATGATATGAACATATGAACTGGAATGTTGAAGATTGGTGGATAAATGCATATGCATACGCATATTCGCTATTCATTTGTACTGTTGTAATCCTTACTGTCCTACTGACAACTCTCCTAACTCCTACTACCAGTAGTAGCTCTACTAGCTACTAGTACTAGTAGTAGAGTACAAGTACCTGGTACTCCATACTCCATATGATAACATGCAACATGCAACTGGTATTGGACGACGAGGACGAGGAAGAGGGAGACAAAAAACAGGAAGAGCCAAGAACGAGAACTGAGTCCTGGAGTGTACAACAACAAGCTACAAAGCGTCCATCCTTCTGTGACAATGGATAACAACCTAGCTTGCAATGGATTGGTCATGACTCCGCTTGAAATCGATGAGGAGATTTCGTCGCTGTTCGACGAAACCATTGGACGAGGAAACTTGCGAAAGCGAAGTCGCGCTTCTGTGGAGGATGATTTGCCCGACACTGCCGGTACTGGTTTTCGGGGTCTGTTGCGGACAAAGACTGCATTCATGGTTCGCAATGCCTGTCTCCTGGCTACACTAGGATTTATGGTGTTCATGTATGTGAATGCCATGGATCGAACGATTGAAGAATTTCCAATGGACGACGAAGATCCTCGTGGAATCCATCAATTGGGTTTCGGCGGGAAAAACAATCCCGCGTCTGTGGTTGGTCAACGGGCGCATGAAAACCAACACGAAGATGATTTGCATCATATGAATCTCATTCCAGAATCGAATGTTGGCGAAACTGTCAAGTCACTGTCAACCGAGAACATTAGGAATCACATTGGTCACTATTGGCATGACCCGATGCAGTCTGTTTTCGCCTCCCCTTACTATGACGGCTTTACAAAAGACGAACTTGGTGAAAAGCAGACCAAGTTCTTGGCCAAGATGAATGCAACGAAGCAAAAGTATGGAGCATGGGATCTGGTCGATGCCTACCATAAAGACAGGCGAGCAAACGTAGATTTCACCCAATGCCCAAACAAGGATTGCAACTCGTCCAATTTTCCTGCGACTGTCTGGCAGCGTGACGAAGCATACACCAGATCGCTGATCGACGAGGCGAAGAAACTGGTGCAACGCGTCTGCGAAGGAATCTATGAGGAGTACGGACATTCGTCATTTCATGTCGACGGTAGTCGGAAATCGGATCAGGAACTCGAACAGCGCGACCAGATATTCCGAGTCTTATTGACAAATAGTACCGGAGTCAACGACAAAAACGTGGCGATCGATACCGAGACTAATCAGACATTGCTTGGGATCGCTCAATTGTCAAATGAAGCGTGGGACGGTTTAGTTCGCAAGCTCTTACATTCAATGATCACCAGCGATGATTTCTTTGTTGTCGCTGTGGGCGATGGTAGTGCTGCTGGTCACGGCAACAACTTCATACAATCTCCCGTGATGCAATTCAACTTCCTCATGGAACCAGTTTTGTCTTTCTTGGGCATCACACTCAGAACACGAAACATGGCTGCTAAGGGGCGATCAGTTGTGTTTGGAGCAATGGCTGGAGGAGACTTGTACGGTGAGGCAGACTTGCTTTGGTATGACAGTCGAACTAGGAGCGATTCCAAGGGAGCGAAAGACTTGCTTTATAAACAGGCGATCCTCAGTGGTGGCCGTGTCCCAGTGATTCTCACAGACGATCCTGTCCATTTGCGGCGGGACTCGTCCGAGGCTGCTTGGATTGGAAACCTACAGCCTAACACCGCTATATGCGGCAGAAACAAAACAGGCGTGTGCGACTTCAGAGCACACAACAGTGTATGCTGGGTCCCTCGAACCGACGTGCGTCCAAGCGTCACTCAAGACTCCAGTATCCGCCCCAAATTCTTTCCTGGAAACTACGTGCATCAACTAGAAGCCCGGAAGCTGAGTTTGCTTATTCTACACGCTTTAAATGCTGCCCTAGATCGGTGGCTTGATGGTATCCAAGGTTCCAACTTTCCACTTGATGATTCCCTCTGGCACATCGGAAGCCATTACAGTAACATTAGGGAGAGTGTTCGCCTCGCTCATAACGCCGAGCAACCATCCGAGTGCGAGCTCATGATGAAGGATTTGGCAACTGTATGTCACGTTGAGATGCACGGATACGCTGAGTGGACGCCTCGCATCACACCCTATGCGACTTCTTTGAAGGCCATATTGCCAGGGTTTATGAGCATCAGCAATTTCTCCGCAGAAGCGGAATTGTACTCGACTATTGACCTTATGCCACAACAGTGGGCAATTCCTGATGACATTGTTGATCCGCATTTGATCGCCATCAGTACGACTCATCCGCTGGATGCTCCAGCGGATGATGATTCCGACAACGGCGGTAGGGAGGTTTCCAGTGGTACGCACGACCGCTTTGAGGGCAGTCAAGGAGATGGTGGTAGTAGGGTTCGTCGCTTCCAACGTCGACTGCAAGACGACGTCAAGTCCACACTGCCTCCTGGTAAAGGTTGGACCATGCGTGGCGCTCCAGTTGGGTTGTGCGATGGGTCCACGCAGTCAACATGCGGGCGTGATAGACGCTCGAAGTGTTTGATGGCAGGCCACAATGACTATCAAGGTGGAATATTGGGGGATGGACTGAGCGGTTGGTTGCTTCTTAAGGTCCCTCACGTGAAGGAAGGGATCATCTTGGGTCGGATTGATACCCAAGTCGCCCCAAACTCTGACAGCGTAACGGAAGGATGGACAGGTGAGAATGGCGTGGCCGAGGGAGAAGATGTCGAGCCAGAAGGGCGAAAACTTGAACTGCCAGAGGATTTTTGGTTCGATTATGCCGTCAACAATACCATCACTTCGTTGAGCCGAGATGATTTTGCATCGTTTGGTGTAGATATCGACGGTGAAATGACCCTGTATCCCCTATTCATCTCCCCCGATATGGGAATGAAAATCAGATCAAAAGAAGACAAGGGGGAAACTATTGATGTTGGTATTAGAGTCCGAGCACCTCCTGGTCAGGGTCGAGCGGTCACGATCATGTTGACGCATGTTTACTACGCATAGCAAATCGTGATGCCTCACTTTATAGACTCTTTACAACTCTTGACTACGCCGGGGGCGACCTTGTAGATGAATCTGAATGAAGGGAGTCATCTTCAGAATCTCCCTCAAACGAGGCAATCAACAATTGATGAAGGGGGTGAAAGATCCTACAGAAGTCGTTTGGCGAAAAGGTGAGTGGTCTATGGCGGTGCTGCCTCCCGAACAGCGTCATGGAAAACGCTTGCATTCGTTTGGATGCCGAGGCCCCCACACTGATATCCCAGTACCACCGAGTGGGAAGTCTGTCGTCGACATTTGTCTGTCACAAATTGGACGGATCGGATCGCGATGGCGGCGATGTGGGCGTCGTTGGCCGCGCTTTTTGACGTCACGGGAGTGTTGTCGACTCATGGGATTTCCCGAGGACTTTCCAGTGCATGGAGGAATTGTGGATGACGCTCACCTATATCAAGCAATCGGAAATGCGGTCACACCTCCAGTCATTGCAGCGATTGGACGTGAGTTGTTGCTGTGTGTAGGAGCTGGGGTTCTTGTTGGTGGTGACGTTGCCGTTCATGAATGATGGTATTCTCCAACTGACTACGATATTGCTAAGCTAGTAGTTGCCATCAGATTGATGAAACATTTTTGTTTTGTAACATGCTGGAGAACGTTTCGGCGTATCCTCCGAATCTAGACTGTATTATCACCTAATCCAGTATCCACTACACGTCAGGCAATCCCCTTCTCCCACAGAGTACCATATAGAGTATCCGAAATGATGCGAGCATTGCAGTTGCAGCAGCAGCCTACGATGCGTGTAACCCGTAGCATGCAGTAACATCGTCATCATGTTCCCGACGACTGGCGTGACAATCTCCACAAATGTAGGAGAAGGATGAATGCTCCCACGAGACTGCTCAAGATTGACACCCCAGTGACGATTCGTGCATCTCCCGCCGACCCAGTCGTCACATGAGGTAATATAATGGGATGAGGCGTGGCACCTCGGCCATTCCACAAGATAGAATGTGGAATTTGAAATTGGACGGATCGTTCGGATGACATGGATGGCTCCAAGTATCGCAGATGCAACCTGGTAGTCAGTCGGATTTCGGATGCTTCATCCTTAACTTTTACCTCGAGGGCGACAACATGTTGAGGACTGTCAAAGGAAGGTGACTCGATGGATATAATCTCCGATGTGTGAATATGAATGAGCGAACCACCTTTGATACGTTCCAGCATATCTTGAACGTCCATGTAAACGTGCTCATGGGTTTCAGTTGTCTCGTTATCATGATGCCGCTGGGACGATTCTTTGCCTGCATTCTTCTTCTACTTCTTCCAACACGCGCATGCATTCTGTATCGATTGGACCAGATTACCAAGGACTGGTTGTGGTGGATTTGTTCAGACTGCGTGTCAAAAGATCAATGCTGTAAAATATGTCGGTAGAGTAACGAGTGGCGCGCGAAACTTGTGATGCTCTGCTATCTACCTGGTACCGGTAGCATTCCCACAAAGGATGGAATGTTTTCCATGCGTACTCATCGAAGTAGGCCTCTTCCATTAGTGCATGGTATGCCTCAACTTCCTTCTCCACTTTCTCTCCAGCCCATCGCCGGTCGAAGTCGCTTTACGCATGCACTCGGTGAATGGAGTATGAATGATGAGTGTATGAGGTAAGCAGATATCCACTCCTTTTCAAATTTGCTTTGTGTGTGTGGTGTGTGCGTGTGTGTGTTGGTTTATTTTTTACGGAGTATGACGCGAAAAAAGTTCATCGAATGCTACTGTGCACTGTACTCCGAGTATGACGTATATGACTGTACGAACACATTGAATACATCCTGGTTTCTTTGTTTTATTGAAGTTGATGGGAAGTGCAGACGGTTGGGATCTGTTTCTACTCTTGAGGAGGCTGACGCAAGCAGGCATGTCGTCATGACACTGTCATCTAACCACGTTTCCTTCGTCACCTGATTTTTGCATCTGGGCGAATGATGTCAGAATATTCGACGTAAGAGAATCTAACCAGTGTCTGTCGGCTGGCGACTTAATTGAGAATCCCCGCCCTGTCGTTGCACTCTGCCTTGGTCCGCAGAACAGCATCCCCGCGCCCCGCGTGAGTGTACCACTATCATTCATACTTCATACTATATTTGTTTTCAATACGAGGAGTCAAGTTCCTTTCCTAATCTAACAAGCAACACGCTTCACCTCTTACAAATAGATCTCCTCTACCCGATCGTTGACCAGGTATCATGTTCCAATCGTTACTATCTAATCTCAGACCTTCTCGTTGGAATATGACAAATCTTGTCGCAGGGGGAGCGTTCGCCGGGTCAATGGCTGCTACATTTGCAGTTGCGAATGCTGGTGACAATGATGTCGAAAGCAGACAATCGTTTCGTCAACCTGGGAGTGCGAATGCGACAAATTATGCTCGCCACTTGCCTTTATCACCGGAGGCCTCGAGATTCACACCCGAAATCTGCTACAAAGTCAAACGTGAATGGAAGCAGAACGCGCTGAGTCATGAAAACCGCATCGACCCTGTGCTCAACATTGTCGTTCCTACAATCAACATGATGCTTTTGTCGAGTTTTCTCATTCCCAGTGTCACAAAGATGCCAAGATTGCCATTGCCATATTCTGCGCCTCTGCCTCTATTCCTTGCGCTAGCGGCTGGAACGACTGCGGCTTTTCAGAGCCAGATACCAATTGCTTCTTCCGAGGCTGCTGCGGCACAGAAGAAGTTCTGTCCCACTTATGGATGCCCTCTTACACCCCAAGATATGCTATACACTCCTGTACAACAGGCACTTCAGAAGCTTCGCAACAAATCCAAGCAAAAACTCAAATCTGAAGCCACTACTCAACAAGTCTTGCAAGAACTACAGTCTACAGGTGACGAAAACAAGGCGACTCTAACTCTTACTGGTTTCAAGGGCGGAGCACTTGAAGATCAAATAAATCAAGATCGCTCGTTCGTCATCTCATCGTTCCTCGGAGAAGAGAAAGGTGCAGCCTCTGGAGCCACCGATGATCTCCAGGCCCGCCGTCTCATGGGAGTGTTTGACGGCCACGCGACTGATGGTGAGCTCGTGTCGGAGTATTGTTTGTCCGAACTTCCCAAAATGTTGGCAAGCAAATTGTCAGAGCGACTTACCGATGATCTCACGGAGGCGCAACAAGGAGAAGTCGTTGTCACTGCTCTGCATGAAACATTTGTAGAATTGGACAGGACGGCACCGCATGGCGAATCCGGCGGTTGCACCGCATCCGTCATGCTACAATTGGGGAAGAAACTGTACTTTGCCAACACTGGCGATTCGCCAACCTTTCTTTGTGTTCACCATTCATCATCAAGAACAACCGACGTTGTATACATTACACGAGAAGACAAACCAAGTCTTCCGGATGAAAGAGCCCGTGTCGAGGCAATGGGTGGAAAAGTGTGGGTCCCCATTGGTGGAGGATCGTCGCGTGTGTTATTTACGGATCCTGTGACGGGCGATCAAACAGGTATTGCAATGTCTAGATCGATCGGTGACCGCGATGTTGGTAAGTACGGTGTGATTCCTGATCCTACTATTGATGTCATCGATTTGGAAGAGTTGATTCAGGAACGAATGAAGAAAGCAGCCTCAGGCAGTGTTATGAATATGTTCTCGTTTAATCGACCCTCCGAATCACCAGTCGATGACGTTCATATCTTCGCAGTCTCTGCGTCAGACGGAATGATGGATATTCTGAATCCGAAAGGAATTGCAAGATTCTTGGTTCCGAGTTTGTGTCAGGACAGTGGCGAGCACTTGCTGACTGCGTGTGAGAAGCTGATATCGACTGCAGCCGATGGCTGGCAACGAGCGAGCTTTGACAGTCGCTATCGCGATGATATTGCTATTTCGGTCTGTAAAATTCGAACTCCCCCTTGCGCGGAACGCTAGTCACGGCAAAGATACCCAAAGGAGCTTTTTAGTGAACGCGGTTCACTACCTGTAGCTTCGGGTTGTATCATTTATGCAAGGAAACGTGATTATACGTGGATTGACTGAATTGGCCACGCTCTGCGTCGTATGGGGACAGACAACACTGCAAGTGGCAAACGAAGTTATGTTTTGAGTACATCGCCGTCCGGGAACACTCCATCAGGCAGCCATGCCTTGAGTTTCGAAATCAGAAACGCTTCTTCCTTCTGGAAAACCGAAGTCAGGCTTCGTTTCGTGCGTCCGGAACAGGAGCTTCAAAGAACGACCAGCGCAAACTCTCTACTCTGTCAAGAACGGCAGTGATGATGGAATCTATGCCTTCAGAGCGACCTTTGAAAATGGCGAAAGTTGCGGCACGGGGGACAGCGGCGTGCATGTCGTATTTGAAGGTAGTCTGTGCTTTATTGAATGAAGGCAGGGTGCATGTGAATGTGAAAGGTGAATACGGCAACATGGCTATAATTGGGGCAAGCTTGACGGGCGAGTCGGAGGTCATTCGTCTCTTGGAGGAAGTCATGCAACTTGAGTGGGGTCTTGAGGACTAGGCATCGCGAGGAGGAAGGCCACAGACGTGGCAAGTATGAGGAGCGGAATCGGTGTAGTATTTTGAACGCCAAACAGGGAAATCACAACGAGGTTGCTGACCTCTTGAAGAGCGACAAGAGGCACTTGTAAATGCAACATGTGAATTTGGCCGGACAGCTCTGTTGTGGGCGATGTATGCATGCCATTCGGGTGTGCTTCTTGTTCCATTGAATCATGAGGGTTGATGTAAATATCCAGAATAACAGAATAATGATGGCGACGCAACCCTTATCGGGGATAGGCACAATAATGATGATACTGTAGACGTCTCTTACGTTCCGTCATGGGTGTTTCACTTGCAAACCTAAGATGCTCATCACCCACGAAGAGAAGAATGCGATGTTTATAGTGGTTACCCACATGAGAACTACTGTTCATCATCGCACCGTACGCTACCCCATTTTCAGTCGCGGTTCAGTCGCACATCGACAATAGCCATACAACAAGAGCGAGTCACGGTCATGTTGCTCTCGAGTTTATCAAAAGTGCATCAGTAGCGTCCTCCGCTATTTTTGGGGAGATTCATCCTGGCTTCCTCAATGATGGTTCCTTACAAGCAAATTAAGTCTAAGGTCTAAGCGCCATCATTGCCCAACCAATGACCGATGACAGTTTAGTTCCTTGCCCAAGCCATGCCTGGTGCAAGCTTAGACCCTCGCTTATCAGATCTATTAGAGAACCCTCAGTAGAATCACCAAGATCACAGCCAAGAAAGCAAGAGCCAAGAAAGCAAGGAACGCCATTAGTGCCATCCCAGTCACAGCACTATAAGCACCGTTGACACCATTCGCATCAGGAGCACCATTTATGCCATTAGCCCCATTAGTGCCATTAGCGCCATTTGCACCAGGAGCACCAGGAGCGCCATCAGCACCCATAGCACCAGTAGCACCAGTAGCACCGGTAGCACCAGGAGCACCAGGAGCACCATTAATGCCATTAGCCCCATTAGCACCATTAGCGCCATCAGCACCGTTGGCACCATTAACACCGTCGGTACGATTCACACTGTCTACACCGTCGGCACCATTCACACCGTCAGCGCCATCAGTGGAAGCCCGGAAAAAAGAACCAGCTCCACTGTCTGTTCGTTCGACAGTGGACAGAGCAGTGCTGGTCTCTGAAAGAAAGAAAAACGTCTCGTTGCCGAGTGAACCTTCGGTTGCTCCAGCACCTTCCGCCATCTCGTCCATGACAGCGATGGCATTTGCCAATGAACTAGCAGCACTCTCATTGTAAAGCATAACTGCACTTAAGGGAGCATCCGACGTATTGTTCATGACTCCGATGGCCTTTTCCGATGAACAAGTAAGAGCAGATACAATTTTGTGGTTCCAAACAACAATGCCAGGTCGCGAAGATCAAAGATCGTGACAATTCAGTCAGTAACGTGGACAAAAAAGAAACGACCAAAAGTCCAACATGAAAATGCTTACATCGGTTGACGACGTCAACTCACGATTGTTGACTCTTACTGTGCTCGCAGTGGACGATACGGAAGCTGAGCTCGAGTTCATGGCAAGAAGCAAAGAAAATGCAATGATTTATGATTCGAAAGTGATGTCAAGATGAATTCTCAAATGGAATAAATGAAGGACCCAGCTGCAATGGGGCGTGTTGAACGTGGTGAACGTGTTAAACAGAACAGACGACGGGGCTTGTCGCCAGCCAGGACCTCCATGGCTGGGTGCCTTCTATCATCGGATGTTGCATGTAGTTGTTAGCGAACCGTCGGATCTTCCATCTGGATCGTTCATCTCAGCAACAGAGGCACTTCCTGTGTGAAAAAGAAGTACGGAAAGCTTCGTTCAACCTACATGCAGTCATGTGCTGACGATAGCATAATAATCGGCTGGGACATCAACGAAGAGTGAAATCGGAGCTCGGAGTCATTTATGATGTTGTTCATTGTCAAGTTCGTACCATACTGTACTCCGAGTAGTACAGTACTCGAGTGCTGTTCTGCGGCATACTGCCAAGTAATCCAGTACGACAATACTAAGTAGTAATGCCGGAGTACACGATGAGTAATGCTGCCCTGCTGTACTATGTCAAAGTGGCGGCATTACTATCGTGTACGAATGGCGGCATTTTTACAGGTAGAAAAAAATCCGCAAATGCCGCCGTCGTATACGAGTGGCGGCCCAGGGCTAAATGCTAAATACCATGTACACACGTAGCAATGCCAATGAAAGATTCCGTGTTTTCTTTGGCCTACGCGTGTCACATATGCTCTATAGTCTACAGGATGGTCCCACGCAGCGTCATTACTGGATGAGGGTTAGATTTTGTGGAAACCGTTAAACCCAAAAGCAGTGACTCAGTGGTCCCATATCTGCCCCTGCAGACGTTAGAGTGGCAGCTTCCAAGTGCAAACGTACACTTTGCACGCAGGAGGCTTGCATCTCACTGACCGTAAATTGTCGACCCTTGCTTGGACTCCAGACTCTTTTCGATCCAAGGCAAACGATAGATACAACATTACATATCACCAAAAGGAGCCGCATCCAATAGACGCCTAATAAGCCAAGCAAACGAATCGCTTAAAACTCATCATGATTTTTCAACGTGTCGCTCTCCTTGTCCTGTCGGCAGGCGTTGCCGTTGCCTTTGTTCCTCCTTCCCCTTCCACCTTGATGCTTCGACAGCATGTGGATCAGAATCAGCGAGAGCGCCATCAAGGAATTGTTCTCGCGCTTCTCTCCGATGATAATGAGATTGAGCATTCGTACCTGCAAGAAGATTCAGGAATCAGCAACAACGTCGCGAATTACGCCAACGACGACAACAAAGGCACATTCATGGCAAAGCAAGCTGCTGCATTCTTGACCATGACAGTCTTGGCGACATCTTCTCTGCCTCCTCTTTCCTATGCAGCTGCCGCTTCCGTTCAAGCTCCCAAGGTCGAGACAAAGACTGTCAAGAAGGTGACCACGCCAGCGCCAACTCCGGCCAAAAAGGTGGAACCTGCAATCCCGGCCGAAAAACGCGCGGTCCTTGATGCTAAAATGGGACTTGACCTGGCGCAAAAGTCATTGGCCTCCACGACGAAAACCGTCGCAGCAACCAAGGCTGCTGATGACAAGGCCGTATCTGTTGCGGTGGCTGCCGAAGCCAAGGTTACTGACGCCAAGAAAGCATTGATACAGAACAACGACAAGTTGACTTCTTTGAAAGCAGCCCCAACGACCAATCCAGCCTTGATCAATTCCGCAGCCCTTAAAGTTGGTACGTTCCGTTGAAAACCCCAGAATCCACGCTAGATTCATCGACATTGTGTCATTCTCTTTTTTGCTCACAAACCACCCATCCACAGCCGACTCCAAGGAAGCCCTCAAGTCAGCTGAAGCCGCATTGAAATCGGCGCGTGATGCTCGTTCCAAGACCGCCAAGGACCTGAGCTCGGCCTTGTCTCAGCAGACTTCCGCACAAAAGGCATTGGACAGCACCCAAAAGCTCGTCAAGAAGACCGAACAGAACCTTGACAAATACAACAAGAAAGTAGCGGAGCAGGCTAAGAAGGACGCCAAGGCCAAGGACGCGAAGGAAAAGGAACGCAAGAAGAAGGAACAAGAAGCTAAAAAGGAAGCTGATAAGAAGGCAAAGGCCGCTGCCAAGAAGGCTAAGGAGGCTGCCAAAAAGAAGGCTGAACAAGAGAAGAAGTCGCAGGAAGCCTTGAAAAAGAAGCTAGAAGAACAGAAGAAGGCGGCCAAAAAGGCAGCTGAGGAAAAAGCCAAGGTTCTTGCATTGAAAGAAAAGGAAATTAAGGCGTTAGAGGCTAAGAAACAAGAATTCGCCAAGACCAAGGAGCGCAGTGACAAGGAAATTAAGGATGCGGAGCAGAAACTGGCACAAGAACTGAAGGAATTGCAAAAGTTGAAGGACCTGTCAAAGAAATAACTGCATCACGAAACCACATCGTAAACTGCCAACTCATCACTCGCACGCAATCACTTCCCCACATTTCGAACGAACTCCATCCGTTCCAACCGAAACAGGCTATTCTCGACATGAAAAACAGCTAGCAGCAGTAACAGTAACACTATCTACAGCTTCAACATCCATGTATGTCATGCTTCGTATTATACATTTTGGATAGCAATTTCTAGCTTTGTTTGGCACGTTCATCTTTGTGCCATGGTCAACCTCGTTTAAACCAATCCGAAGTCGTCGTGCATGTGAATCAGAATCTCTGAAAAGGCAGCAGCAAGAATGTCATAATTGCGGGTCGTCTCCTTGTGCTCGACACCAGCTGCCTCGATCACCGTGGTGGAATACTCCATACCCGTCTGTCGGGAGATACCCACATTGTGAAATCTCACCATCTGTGGCTTGTACTTGGTCCCATGCGGATGACTGGTTCCAGTGTCGCGTTCGGTAGGCTTCTTCCGTTTCGATGCTCCCAACAACTGTTCCGGAGGAGGACGGCCTTGAATCCATTCCAATTCATCAACTGGTCGGTGACTGACTTGGACAGTCTCGAGAATGTTCCCTTCCGCCTTTATGCCGTAGGTGAAGCGCTGAGCGCGTATAGCATGGAGCAACCACGTGTGGGCCCAGCTGAGGGATAAATAGGGTATGGTACCATCCCCACTGTGAAGAAGTGTTCCGTTCAACAAAGGTTCAATCTTGGTTTTTTTCTTTATGAGGGCATCCGCCAAACTCCCGCCACTGGCTTTAATGACTTGCTCTGCTACTATACCGCCGGGCATTTCCCATAATACCTTGGATAACGTTGGAGGACCATCGAACTTACTATTCTTGTCTTGCTTCGTTGTGTTCTTCTTGCGATATTCGTATCCAGTCTCTGTCGGAATGTCGACTCCATAAGCCATGATAACATGCTTGATGTACGGTCGACTGCAAAGGATAGTTGGAGAGAGCTGTCGTGATGAGACTAACTCGAAAATATGCGCAGACAACAAATACGCATGAACTTACTCCCATGTCATGTTGAGCATATTAGGTACCTTCGAGTGCCAGAAAGAATCTTCCATCTGTTCGCGTTTCACGTCCATTTGTCGGTCCTCTTCGTTCCAAACACGACTAAATGCTCGAAAGAGGTCCCCGTTTTGAACATCAAATGCACTCAATGGTATCGATGTTTCGCAAGTGGTAGCACTGTCGTTCTCTGGGCAAAGACCTTCTTCTATGATGCTAATCATTGGAACATCCGAATCCCAGTCGACGCGATCCTTGAGTAACGTTTTCAGCTGAGGAAAGCTTGCCCATGGGTCGTCTCCATTTGTACGCTCTTCGATTTCTCTTACAAGCTCGTCTAAGCAGTACAGATTCGAATGGGGTCGCGATGCTTCAGCTTCGTCGGCCGTGCCGCTCGTCCAACTATCGCAGAACGCCATTTTGGAAGAGATTGGATTGACAGTGTTGGTGCAACCGAAGCCTGTGTCGGATGCAAAAGAATCGATTTCGACGATGAGTCAACAAAAAGGAGCCCGTGTCTCAATACTGTCTTCTTCGTACTTACTAAGCTCAAGCTTTCGCGCCACCTCATCCGTGAATGGCAATCCCATGTTTTCACCGGAAATGACTGAGCGAAGTGGATTGACAGCGCCCAAGAGAGGGGCTGCCAATCCAACATAGGTCCAAATATGCGCCTCCATCCACTTCAAGTAAGCTTCATCTCCTTCATCCTTCGCTAATTCCCAAAACTGCCATTCCTGCGGAGTTGATTCACTTTCTCGATCAGGCGTTTCTCTATTCTGGTGTTTGCCGTCATCAAGTTCTTCGCCAAAATACGAGGTCCAAAGCTCATCCAACCCTTTCGTCACCCCAGAAAGCCAGCCTGCCTGACTGATGTAATCTTGTTGTTTCTCCTGCAATTTTTGTCGTCGGGCTCGTCGTTCCGCTCGTGAGGTGATACGTTGAAAGGCTTCGTCGCGCATTTCTTGGCGCAGCCATAGCAGAAAGTATCGAAACACGGAGTTTCCCATCTACCGACACGGAATCAGAAATGAGATAGCAAGTCCATCGGTCATAGATGCAACCAAGGCAACAATTAGCCGTACGTACCGAATGTGCTACCACGATGCCTGGGTTTCCTCCGTTGGCTTTAACCGCAGCTTCTATTCTACGACGTGTGTGTGAAAGGAAGCCATCACGTTTCTCCATCATATGCGGCGACAATCGCCAGTCGTATGGAAATCCAACCATGTTGGAAAGGTCGTACCCTAAATTGTCTGCAAGCCACTGCACCAACCATGCAAAAAGAGTATTTGTTTGTCCTACGAGAAGCTCGGCCCCGAGACCGCCAGGTGCGAGACTTGCAATAGCATCCAGCCCCTCGTCAGGACGCAACTTACACCCCTGTTCACCATTATCCGAGTCCGTTTGATTCCGACCCAGCGTCATGCACTCTTCCCAACACGTCCCGTCGATTGCTCCCATCTGCACCAGCAACTTCATGTTGAGCCAAACATAATCATTAAACTTGATGGGTGACTGCAGTAGACTATACGGACAGTCCTTATGCTTCCATGCCACTAGCCTTGTAGATGCTAGCCCTGGAATAAGGAATACTGGAGGTCGTCTGTTTGAATCAAATGGATGGGCTTGCGCACACTCATCGTTCTGGTCGTACATGCCCGAACCCAATTTTCGGAGCTTGTCACGCATCGCAAGGATTCGTTTGTCGGAGCCCCAGTGTTTATCGACGTCGACCTCTTTTATCAAACAAACCCCTTCCTCTCCTGCTTGGCATACTTCCTCTTGAACTCGAGTTGTTTCAATGGTCGACTCCGGAGGAGCAGAGCAGTCACCTTCTTCGCAATCTGCGTCGTTCGAAAAGGGATACAACATCCCGTCGGGCAAACCATCGCTTGACACTCGGGTGACCTCCTTGACGAGAGCATCGTAGCGTGCGCGAATCTCGTCAAGGTCGCTTGCTGATGCGGTCTGGGAGTTGATATCATCTTCCAAGGCAAATACTTGCAGACCAGCCGTGACAACCCAAATCAGAGCGGATAGTAACGATAGAGTTTTGGTATTCATTGATGTTGGCACCAACCTAGCTTCTAATTATAGATCATCCACGGAGGAGAAGGAAGTGAAGAGGGTGCGAGGTGTGCAATTGTCAATGACAGGGACAAAGTATCAATCTCGTGTTACTTGTGGAAGGACTTTGAGTTCCGAAGTCCGTGACGGCGTTAGTGGATTTTTTTCTACCAGTAATGCCGCCACACGTACACGACGACACGACGGCGGCATTTGCGAATTTTTTTCTACCAGTAGTCTAATGCTGCCATTCGTACACGATAGTCATGCCGACACTACCGGTAGTACAGCAGGGCGGTATTAGTGGATTTTTTCTACCAGTAATGCAGTATTGCGAACGACTTCTGCTGGACGGGCCCTGTTCTGAATTAGAAACACAGCTCGTCTTACAGTGCCGGCGGATAGTCTCTACTAGGTCTATTCGTTAACGCATTGACCACAGCAGACGTCGACGCAGCACGCAAACTCAGCCTCAGAAGACGAGTGTGAGAAGATGTTTTCTACGATTGCGAGGAAGCGACGAACTATGTCCAGTTTGAGCAAACAGGAAGATGTTCGAAGCCAGTACAGACTTCGAAATGAATCAAAGCAAGAGTCAATGGTATTCGTTTGGATCCTGATAGGGGCAACAATTGTGTGTCTCTTTGCAACTCCAATATATCTTCTCAAGATGGGGCTGAATGCAAATCGTGAGCGACTGAGAGGAAGCATGAAGAGACTAAAGAAGACGAGACGAAATACCATGTGGTTTTCAGTACTGATTGCTCCGACTATCACAACTGGCAGAGTTATGTTCTCTTCTATCATGCGCAGAAAATTGGTCAACCAGGTACAATAACACGAATCGCGTCAGGTTGCTCAGCGAAACAAACACTTACAATGAGAGACTTTCACTATCACTACGTCGAACCCATCTCTCCGAGATTCAAAACTCATTTCACCCCAAGCTACTCTGAAATTGACGGGGACCACTTTATTTACTTCAATAAGCCATTTGGCTTACGACACTGGATGGAACACGTTCTAGGATTTCCCCATGCGGACGACGAAGACGCTATCATTATTCTCATTGATCCAGATAT
This sequence comes from Fragilaria crotonensis, assembly GCA_022925895.1. NCBI lineage: Eukaryota > Bacillariophyta > Fragilariophyceae > Fragilariales > Fragilariaceae > Fragilaria > Fragilaria crotonensis. The sequence goes on from JAKSYS010000011.1 coordinate 165,143, forward strand.
GATTCTCCTCAAACCGATCACTCGCTTTTTTGATAACACCACAGATAGGTGGCGCCATGATAGTCTTTCAAAAGTTACTCATGGCCACTCGGTCGCGCAACAATATCTATTGGCTCCAATATGGCTGGAGTGGAACCTGACGCACCTGCTGGGCTCCGAAACTCCTGCTGTTCAGTTGACGAGAGAGGATGCATGGCGGAGTTTGCAGCTTGGGCCACCATATATTGCAACGGCTCGGGATATGTGGAAATTGGCGAAACGCTGGACTGAGCTGTGCGTCGAAGTAAAAAAGATATATCCATACATGCTGGCAGAGATGTACGCATACATTCTCGCTGCTGCGGACCTCGGCATGCAACATGCCGTGTCCCATTCGCTGATGTGGTCGGACCCTAAGGTGCAGTATACGGAGCCTTGGGATTGGGTGGAGGGTATGGACACGGAAGACTTGTGTGGGCAAATGCCTGCCAAGTTTGCCAACGTTCTTCACTATTGCCAGCCCTTCGCATTCGGAGATTGGCGTCTTTCCAAAAACGATCTGCGAGGGAAGATACAGAAATGTAGTCACCCCCTTCTTGCGGAGCCTCCGACGGATCTGGTGGCCTCCTACGATCTGACAAGGATTCATCCCGTCTTGGCGGATCTGGACCTCGCAAATCAACAAGAATGGGCGGAACGTGTCAATAAAAGGGAAGGGTTCATGTTGTGTCAGGTGATTCGGAAAGTGAACGAGGCTTTGGAACATCATCGTAGCCACGTCTGCAAGCACAAATCTGGAAACACGGAGAAATCCTACAGGGCGTACAAGGATTACTTCACGACTAAGATTAACAATTAGAGATAAAATATTGACAGAACTTCAAATTTGACTCACGCCTGCGCGCACTTGAGAAAGGTAATGTCCTTCTTGAAGGTGGTAGTCTCGCCGAGAACTTCATGAATGTACGGATAACGCATGGCGTCCCGCACAGACGTCCTGATGCTAGCGTTGGGCTGGGTCAAGCCTTTGACCAAGTGCAGCGCTTCCAAGGGCAACCCTGAGCTGGTTCGATAAGTCTTCTTCGGTTTCGTCTGCAACTTTTTGATGAGCTTTCGGCCGATCCACCTTGCCGCCGTGTTCAGTGGATTGTTGTGATTGGCAACGAACTCTTCGACGCTCTCATTAGGAGGCACCCCAGTCAAAACAAACCGAGCGGTGGCACCAACACTAAAGGCATCGGCAATCATTCCGTAGTCACTGACGTTTGGAGCCAGGGTCGCATTGAACGTCTTGTGGCTAGATTCATCAACAGAGTCTGTGTGTCGTGCTTTGTCCTTGACTTCAGGTGCTGCAAATCGCTGGGTACCAAGTGCGCTCAGTGCTCGAACTATGTGACGAGATGCGTCATTAGCATTCTTCACTTCTTGGCTTTGAAAAAAACCTCTGCTTCTGTCTTCGACAGGATCATCTAGTGACTCGAGCATCTCCTTGTGCATGATATTCTTGATGCGCGTTTTGATGGACTCCTCCATCTCGAGATCCTTTCGGCTAAGAGCACGAGCGAAGCCAAAGTCAATCAGCGTCAAGTGCCACTTTTGAATTAGCTCAGGCCATTGAGGTTCTTTGGGTTCGCCCTCGAAACTCGACCTGTCTGTGAGGCAAATATTTTTAATCATGATATTGTCAGGTTTGATATCGCGATGTATGACTGCATGCTTTGTAACGAGGCGACGTCATGAAACCGAGGGAGATGGTAAGCATAGAACAGTCGATACTCAACATCACAACAATGAAACTCACCGAGTGTAGATACGCAACTGCATCGACGAGTTGTGCCATCATCACGCGACCAAAGGTGAGAGACGGAGCACCGACGTTCACCAGGAGATAGTCCAGGGTCCTTCCCTCTGCGTTGGACAAAACCATTGTTGCCGAGAAATTCGAATCCTGGGGTTCCCAGGTTTCAATCAATTTCACAATGTTAGGGTGATTGAGTTCTCGCAGGATGTACATTTCTCGATGGGCATACTGGGTTTGGGTGTTCGTCTTTGCTTTCACCATCTTGATTGCTACGAGCTCAGCGTCAATACCTTCGTTTACTAACTTGCGTTTCGCAAGAACCACAGTTGCGAAAGCGCCCCTGCCAAGACGCCTGACCGGCTCATACCTGTCGATCACTTCTTTTGGCCACGGTGGATCGGAGCATGCCATAGTTCGTCATGCAAGGGTCAAGGTGTCACGGTTCCACCAGTTGCTATCACATGTCACATTATCGTAGGGCAGTATTGATTCCTCCGAACGTTGCTGTAGGTTAGGTACAGAAACAGTGACTGAAAATCCGGATGTCATTTGATGTCTGAGTGTCTCGCATCAAATCGGTCTCGCGGCAGAGGTCGGAAAAACAACATGAAGATATGCATCAAACGTACTACAGATACAGTACTGTACATCTTTTTTCTACAGTATGCAGTATGCAGTACCATGGTACCAACGTAGCTACTACGACATGAGGTATGACATACAGTACCCCCCAGAGCTGCGTCACATGCGCCAGTATTGCAGTTCATCGTACGGTATGTTTTACATTGTATATACTACTGGTAGTAGTAGCATGATCATAGAGCATTTGTGACGAAACCTGTTCACAGCAAATTCCGTGAGTCCATCCAGTAACGTTGAATCCGTACAGTTTTGTACTTCAGTAACGTACTAGCGTATGACACTGTCTTTGCTTGATATATGAACAGCCTGTGATACCTCAATCTCCTTAATAACAATGGCGAGGCAGTCATATGTTTACTAAAGTGCCGATAATTCTGTCATGTCTGTGCGCTCGAGTGTTTTCAAACAAGAAAAGAAACTTTAGATTACACTTACCTCGACCATGGACGAAGTCCTCCTCCAACAATGTGGTTGTAACGTTGCCACCGTCCGGTATATGATATGTCAAGGATTCGCATCGTCCAACGATCTGAGGCTTGCTTCAGAGTCAGATCTCGATCTGATTCATCCAGAACTCGGTGTTGAATTCGCCAATCACCAACCAAGGTCCACGAAACATGTGCACAGAATTCTCTCTGTTTCATAAATTTCGTACAGCAACGTGTCGACACCACCATGAAGATCTTTGCGAAACGGAGCAAGAAGAAGGCAGAACCAGCCGTTAGCGAAGCTGATAAAGTAGTCCTCGAGGCTCGAGGCTCTTAAGGAGAATCCTGAGGATATGAATGCAAAGGAGTGACGAATCATTAAGAGGTATCAAGACCGAATCAAGTTAGAACAACCGAAAATGATGCGACGATTGACCCCGTCCAGGGCGAGGATCGAGAAGATGATAACAAAAAGGAAGAGACAGAGACGGATGCAATTAAGGATAAGGACGGAGGTATGGATCAGGAGGAAGATATTTCGTCGAAAAGCGTCTCGCAAGTCGACCCTTCCGAGGCCCAACAAAACACCCCAGGTCGAAGCGACGACAAAGTGGGACGATATCGACGAAGAGAAGGTCAAGAAATTGCTAGACACTCTCAATTCCAAGAATAAACGAAAACTTACTCGACAATTGGAACGAGACGGCCTATCTGCGCTGAATGCTGTGCGCGAGGAAGCGATAAAATTGATTGAAGAGATGAAGGAGAAGGAGGTTGCTGTCGTTAAGGAACAGGTAAAGGTGAAGAAACCTGATCCAGAGCCGATCAGCAAGAAACGAAAGCGCGACGACTGGAGTGGACTGCCGCCAGAAGAACGTATTCGACGCGAAGAGCAGCGTCGCAAGCAGGAAGAGGCTGCCAAACGCAGAGCGGAAAGGTGAGACCCCTCCCAGCTAACACAAACACCTACTCAATTCCGAGCGACGACATGCCAACAGACGAAAACCCAAGTGGCTCAAGAACCAGGTTTAAAATCCGAATGATCACGATATTCCTGGCTTCCACATGCGCAAGATTACGAAGAAAACGTAGCTCAGTGTATAGAGGATTCTAGGTACAGTATCACAATGATTACAATTCCTCGCCATCTTTAAGAGCCTCCGGATGCCTGGGATCGTGATAAGCAAGCTTCAAGCGTCAATGAACAACGTTTTCTAAGTTAGGACACACAGTGTAAGCCTAATGCCATGGGCAACTTCAGCACTGTGCCGTATGTATCAAGAAGTTCTAGCTAGTGCTCTCATGTTGGTACTGCCCCACACGACAAGCACGTCATCAAACTCAAAGCATTCTGCACATAGCAGGAATCGCATTTCCATTTGTTGATGGGGAACATGTTTGCCCCCCAACCCTCCGATTTCGTACTTTTCCAAGCGTGGTCAGTAGGAGTAGATTCCACTTCACTGTCGTTGTTGACAGTGTGGAGAGTTTTCTCTGGTCGTTCTTGAAGCTCCTGTTCGGGACGCACGAAACGAATCTGTTTGCCCTCGTCATCTTCATCGTCACCTGTCACAACGGTCGTCAACTTCTGAAGGGTTTGCATGGGAGCAAATTCGATGACTGGCCGATTGGCGCCTTGAGGCACAAACGTCTCTACTCCGAACGAGTATGGATCGGTACATGCAGACGTATGCACAGGGACTGGAGTATTTGAGGCTGTTTTCGCGCCGCATCCAGGTCTTACTGCCGCACACGACAAGCACGTCATCAAATTCAAAGCGTTATGCACATAGCAGGTATCGCATTTCCATTCGTTGATGGGGAACATGTTTGCCCCCCACCCCACCGTTTTCGCCCTTTTCCGAACTCGCTCTGCAGGACTAGATTCCACATCACTGTCGTTGTCGACAGCATAGTGAGTTTGCGCTGGTCGTTCTTGAAGCTCCTGTTCGGGACGTACGAAACGAGGCGGTTCACACTCGTCATCTGAGTCAAAGCTTGTCAACAGCTGCAAGGTGGGCATTGCAGCAAATTTGATTACATGCAGACTGGCGCGGCGAGGCAAAAGGATCTCAGCATCAAACTCGTAGGGACCATCTGGATTGAAGTCTGTTCGCGGAAGCTGGGGCACAGGTACCGGTTCCAAAGTACTGGAATTGGTGGAAGGAATTTCTGGTGTTGCTTTTGCGCGCGCGGTCGGTGGAATGTCGGGCATTCCATTTTTGAAACTTTGAGTGCATCCTGTGGATTGTGGATTGTGGATTGGGGATTGGGGTGTGAGTGTAAGTTAACAAGCAAACCAGCTGAAGTGTTGTGCACTTACCTTCATTGTCAGGTACGGTGTTCATTTTCAGTTGTGCTTTCAGATTCCAGATCACGAAATTGTGATCTGATCTTGCAATACATTCGGGAAGGGGTGGACTATGGAATAATGCTCTATGATAAAGACTGTACTGGTAAGGTAGAATGAAAACGACGAATTAACCGTCATAATCTTCTACCGTATTCCTCGGTATTTTGTACCCGGCAAATGTACATCGAAAATGTCCGAAGGGTACAGGACTCCGAGGAGAAATGAACAATGCGCAAAACCGATGAAAAACTATAAAATGAAGATTTCAACTCAACTGTTGATCATTTAAGTTATACATGTAAATGTAGCTTTCAGTGCGTAGATTTCAAATGACCTGACGTTTTAGGGAAATGCCAGAATTTGATAAACAGAAGGATCGAAAAACGAGCAGCATTTTCGAATCGAGTGGGTCAAAAATGTACATCGATTTTTATCAAAGGGTACAAAATTCCGCGGGGTACAAAATACCGAGGAATACGGTAGTTGAATTTCAACCCATAGTAGTTAGTCTTTACTGAGTTACTACTAGTACCACGTACTTGTACACTGTATTATCCAAGGATCAAAAATATGCGTACTACAGTACCTATGATTGTACTCTACTCTACTCTAGAGTACTCCGAGTAATAACACTTCATAGTTTTCTTGAGTGTATATGTACATAGTATGTATGTATGCATACTTTACTCTGAAAAAGTACAACTACATATGCATACATTCTCGAGTACATGTATAAATAACACAGTACAAGTAGTACGTACGTACGAAACTACCGGTAGTAGTACTCTAGTATTGTACTGTATTACCCTTTAACCATTACACCATGATCACTTTCAAATTCATTGTGAAGTGGCTCGGTCGACAAGGCAGCCCAACGTCGCAGTTCGAAAAGCTGATTATTTTTCTATGGCGAAAGAGATCTGGAAAACCGCGAGCATGGACTCGCAGCTCCTCCAAGGATGTCCATGTCACATTCTGGCAAACGAACCAACCAGTATCCAAGACTGCAATACCGAGAAGCGTCAACAAGGGAATCGGGTCAGTCGCGATAGGAAGGACGTAAAGAATAGGGATTGAATTGGCGTTGGGAAGGACGTAAAGAATAGGGATTGAATTGGCGTCGGTGACTGGAACATTGGCAAAGGTTACCCAGGGCGTCAGCATTGTGCACTCTCCAGGGGACTAGAGACTGGGATCGTATTTGGGCATGCCATGTTGACACAAGAACATGTGCGCCTACTGTTCATGATCCCATCCCACGGTTCCGGAGGATTGTGCATCCTTAGGAAGACGATACTTGCCGATGGAATAACGGAATTGCAGCTTGCCTGCCAGCAATGACCAGATGGCCGTGGATGATGGGACGGCCTCCTTGTGCCACTATTCAGTCTGGGATTGGCAACATGGGGTTTCGATTGGAGGAGGGGTGTGATCCGTTTTGTAGGTTCACACTTCTTTGATGGGCACTTACCCACCGTGGAGGAAGGCTTTGCTGGTGTGAGTGTGATGCGGCGCATCTTTCGTGCTCTTGCAACGTCGGGTGTGTCGCCGTCATTGCCTTCACACTGAGACATCATACTGTCGTGACATGAGGATTGTCGTCCATCCGATCCATGACTTCATCTGGTGTGGCAAAGCAATCGCGCCCACGCTTTGCAGCCAGGACGTCTCGCACATTGGGTCGGATAAAGTACCAGGTGGTTTCGGCCCGAGGATGATAGAGGCGGGCTTCAACCACATCCCAACCACGTTTCACCAAGTGTTTCCAAATGTTGCAAAAGCTGCGACGCGTCACGGGATGCAGTGATGCAACTTGTATGTGAGCTCTCATTGCCCCGGCGCGACTCGTCGTCTTTAGTGCTTGTCGTGCCCAATGTTTCTTCTGCCTTGGATACGTGTACGTCAGCATCGGTCCTGCTCGACAACGCTTGAGAGGAAACTGCAGAAAATTCGGGCCAGTTGATGTGGACTGTATTGGACATGGTGAACTGTCTGTCGGTCACAAAAGAGTTGCCAAAATGTGTCGGAGAAACAAAGGAACTCGTAAGCCCTCAAGAGGAAATGGCATTCATGCTAAATTATGTGGCAAGCTCCATATGGCAGAGACATGATCGATTCGGTCCTGCATGTACTCCAAGTTGCCCAAAAGCCAGCTTGGCTTTTGATTTCGTTACATCAATTGTGATTGACGACATGATCACGTGGGGAAAATCCGTGGAGCGACATCCCGAGATTGGCTTTTAAAAGTGATTTGCTGCGAAATTTATGCCCCTACTAAGAAAAGGAACACCCTCGAGAAAGAAACGAAAGTCTTCTAACGCGCTGGATTCCAATGTGGGAGTTGCATATGAAGCAGCAACGCTTTGGAACAAGTTGTTTGAATACGTGCGCTTGTTCTGAGGGATGGGAATTCTTGTTCAAAGAGGGATGAATTATCGACTCCGTTTCAAAGAGCCATTCATCCATCGGTGGGACCGCCGAACCCGTCGTACCTAAAAAGAAGGTTCCGTTGCCTCAGATCACACCAGATGATGTTGGAATGAAGGCCTATGAAATAGTGTTCGACACAAGATCTCCTTTGGGTTTCTTCTGCGCAACGAAGGTGGGTAGTAGTGGCAGCACCTGCTCGATCATTTCAGTGAGTCCAAGTCTGAAGGACAAGGAGCCGCGCTTGACTTCGGGAACGTCTGGCACCAAGTTGAGTCACAGGAGTAGCTCAGGCACAGGTAAGATTGTTGTAGGCGACACTCTGTAGACACGGTTCATCAACACCGACGAAAAACCGCATAACAAAACGATCTAACCACATCGTTTTAGACACCATGTAAGCTTAGAACGGTTAACAGCACTATATTACAGGACTCCACTTCTAGTCCATGTCCTCATTGGATTCACGCAGTCTGAGATGCACTTGTAGTTCGTTCGTGTCGAATTCTTCTTCATCCCCATCGTCGTAGTCAATCTTCCAAAACCCTTCCGATGGGTCGAAACTCCTGACAGTGCCAAAGTAGATTTGGCCATCAAAGTACTTGGCGACCCGACGATTGATAACTTGTGACGGATCCATGGATAAGTCAGAATCCATATCCTGATCCTTGACTTTCTTTCTGAAAGTCACTGCCTTTTTCGATTTTTTGGCCCGACTAAGTTGCCGGGCATGCAGAGACCCTAACATTTGGGCGAAGGATCGCCTTGGAAGTTCATTCTCAATGAATGGGTCCTGAACTGGTTGTCGAGCGTTGTCCAAAACCAAAAAGCCCCAGTCTGAGGTGATTTCCATTTCAACAAGGCAATCGTCCAGAGCATCATGCGCCGTGTCGTCAGAAATCAAGAGACTCCAAACAGTGGCCGCCCCGTCTTGAATTATCTCTTCGTAAGTCTCATCCCACATCAAGGCAGGGATTTCACTGCATACTTTATAGAGGGCCGTTTCATGCAATTTGGAATCCATTCGTCCCGGAGGATCAGATTTTATACGTGCCAGCCAAATCTCTATCATCAGAGGCGGGCCATCTTGCATGCTTTTGGCGTACTGAAAGAAACACTGCGACCCACATTTGATCACAAAAAAAGCGAAGAAATTGGTTGTGAGACGAATGAATCTTGGAGTTGGTCTGCTCTGAAGTCTTGCGAATAGGATTGTGAAAATCTGCGTAAATGTCTGTTGGAGCAAGATTCGATGTACAGATCCAACCAATGAAGTCAATAGCGCAAAAGACAGTTGCTCGTTCGCCATGGTAGAGACAAGCTTTGGCCATACGTCAAAAAAGAATGGCATGAAGCCTCCCGAGATGATAACACGGCGTCCGTCTTGATGGAGGAAGGCCCTAAGTAGACGGGTAAGGGCGGGGATATTGCCCTCGCATTCCCAAGCAACAGGATTCAAGCAGAGGTGGAGCATATCTGTGTATTCACCGCCAAGTTTCAGTCCCCGAGGCTGATAATCCAGGAGTTGGGCAAAGATTTGGAAAACATATCCTGTGAGTTCGGTCACATCCTCCTGAAGGATGGTTCGAAAACATGGAAAAAGGCACCCTTCAAAAGAAGAGGTGGCGTTGGGATCAACACTGCACACGGATTTGATGAGTACTGCAACAGATTCAAACAGCCAGTGGTTGTACCGAGGATTGCGCGGATACTTGGCGACGCGGGCTAGCGACGAAGTCAAGTTGCCAAGAACAGCCTGTACCGCTAGCAAGACATCATCGTTGCCAACAATCAAGATCCTCATCACACACTTCATAGCATGTTCGTTCTCATCAATGTTGATGAGTTCAAGCAAGGAAATACAAATTGGTTGTAGGAAGGGTCGGAGCGCTGTATGTACATCAATATTCTTAGTGGTCATAATCTTCTCGATCGTGAACGCTGAATAACTATGTACGACAATCGAGGGAGATGACAGATTGAAGATGAGCACCGGGATCAAGGCGACAAGTTGTTCTATAGTGAACTGATTCCGGAAGGCGCAGACAAACTTGAGCGACGTGCTCTTCAACATGGATCTATCGCAATGTTCACGATCTTGGAGCTCAGGAATGACATGCGAGTAGAAGAACTCCTTCAGCTTTCCAATCTCGTTCGCTTGCGGCACTCCATGATTAAGGCTCGCAGCGAACATCAAGTTTATCTGCCAGCAGCAAGCATCAGAACACAGGATCGAAACACATAATCAAAGTTAGAAACCATTCAAAACTTACCGCTCCAACTTTTAAGGTCCAATATGCCCTCGGGTTGGTATGATACAAAATCATCATTTGTTCAATGAGGTCACGACAAATCACTGCAGCTTCTTGTTCAAACTGGCGGCAGATGGCGCGCAGCAATTCATGACTGCACTTTCGTCGACCATCTATTTCGGAACCCTCGATATCTGAAGCGATGAATTCGGTGGGGTCATCATCAAAGCATTCTTGATCGACTTCTCGTATCATGAGATTCGGGATAACAATCTTTCCAATAATCTGTCGCAATGTCGCCTCATCCTTAAAAAGGTCACGGTGCACCTTCTTCTTGACTAGGGAAGTGAGGAATCGAATACATTTCGTGGCCAAGTCATCATGCTTGGACCAGGAGGTAATGCGCATGAGAAGCTTCCAAACAAGCCGCGCAAGGGTAGGCAGATATGGCAAGAAGGACTCTTCATGCTCGTCAGTATAAAGCTGAATGTTCTCAACAATGGCAACCTGCAGCTTGTCGATGGGACTTGGCTGAAGTCGTTCGTCCGGGTCAGTCAACAACGGGTTTTGATACTCCAAGTACTTGGCAAAGATTGCCATCCATTCCCCCATAGTATCTTCAAAGAATTCGGGTAGATCCTCGTAATTAAGCGAAAAATAAATGCGTGACACCAGACGCAAAGCTTCAATGTAAGTTTTCAACTGGAACGTATCCGATGAAAGGACGTCGACGGCCAGGAGCAGGTCGATCGATTTGAAGAGCTTCAACATGGGTTCTTGGACGAGCCTAAGCGAGTAGAGAATATCCGCGTAGAGTTTGTCGCTTCGTTGGACGCATCGAAATGACTGGAAGAGAGAGTTTACTGTATACAAGACGTCATTCAGAAGTAGGGCGTCATTCGAACTGAACTTGTGAACCAGCATGGGCAAGAGACTGTCCCAATTGGCTGGAAAGTCAACGGCAGCAATCAACCTGATTGATTGCCAGCACTGAGACTGAATGTCGGGTGGAACATCACTGATGATCACAACGAGATTTTCCTTGATCAAAGCACGATCGTGCAAAGAAATGATGATCCCGTCGTTTCCATCCTCGGAGGTGGTGTCCCAAGCCTTCTTGATGCAATTCTTGAAATGAACTGCTGCAGCTTGTCGGATGTGTGCATTGAAGATGTCTTCCGTTTCTATATGCCGAAGGACCGACAGGACATGGCCGTCTATCTTCGTTGCTTCCACGATGTGTGTCTCAGCTGATGAGAGATGCGAGTCAGTTGCAGTATACTACAGTACGAGCGAATCGAGGTCCTTCCATTGTTTCTTCTTACCAGCCTTTCTAATCTCTGCATGAGGGGAAAGAGTTTGCTCAAACAAACCTCGAAGCTGATCGGAGGAAAGCGGTTGCGCCATGGTCTTGGAAAAGTCGTTTGGGACTGATTTTGACTCGGTGTATAAATGTAGTGTGATGGAAGAATGTGAGCACATCAAAATTGGCTCCGAATCAATCTCACCAATCCATCCGTGAATAAAAACAGCGTGCAATACGCTACTGTACCGCTGTACCGGTATGTCATACGAGTAATACAATTGTAGGGCAGTATCATGTTTGACGTATTGCCTTTTTAAAGTTGGCCACTCCCTCGAGTTTCAAAAAAAATATGATTGGCCGAAGGCATTAGTTACTTACGGAATCTATTTGTAAGTGTAAGGCAATATCTTCACGTAAGATGTATTGCCATTCAAAGTTGGCCGGGCACTCAAGTTTCAAAAAAATAATTGATTGGCCAAAGGTATCATTTACTTACGTTGAGCAGTCTCTAAGTACATTCTTAAGTAAACATTTTGTGTCATGCCACAGCAGATCATATGCATACATGCAGAAGTTTAAGGAGTTCATCGTAAGCCGCACGGAAGTCCAGAAAGGAGTGCAAGTACCACCGCACCAGGTGAAAAGTAGAGAGAGCACTTCTTTGAAAGTAACTGTACCAGGCTTTCGGAGTCGGCCGTTGGAGTGACATTGGTGTTGGTATTGCACACAAATGAGTAAAGAAGGCTTTCAACTTGTTCTTGGCCGTCTCTGTTTTCGACCAGTTGGGACATGGAAAGACCGTGCAGAAGCCCCCCACTGCACTTCAGGTAAGTCCTGCCTAGCATGGGCACGCTTACGTAGAGACAAGAGATTAAGAAACAGAACTGATCTTGACATCAACCAATACAAGGAATGAAGGATTCGCTCCTCGATTTGACGAGCAATTGCAGTCGCTTCTTCCATTGACATCACATTGCTCCCATTCAACTTTTTGCTGTTGGTTGAGCCAACACCAGGAACCTCCTTCACCGCCGGAAGACAATGCATGAGCTGCAGCTTCCAGCGTTGTGTCATCCATTAGCATCTCCACTTTCGCTGGAAATTTCTATGCTGAGCAGTCTATCTCTCGTGTCTGTCATTCGGTGACGTTGACGACAACTGCTGGTTTACATCAGGCTAGTCGAAGAAGCCGAGATGTTATTACGACCATTGTTTCGCTCAGGGATTGCATATGAAACCATTTGGTCATAAAACGAATCGCCTTCAATTGCTTGTAGGCGCGGTTCACCGCTGTTTCCAAAAGTTGCTTTGCGTGCTCGATGTTTGATTGATTCGGAAACATGGCTAGTCCCCATGGACGGTTCACAAAACCAACGGCAAGCATCAAGGCGAGCGTGCAGAAATGCGTATGTCCATAGATGCTGGAGCATGCAACTACGTGTGCATCGCGTGCAACGTCGGGACCGGCTCGCGGGAAAGTTTCCGCAAGGCAAGTGAGGACCGTGTTCCATTGAATGTCGTGCATTCCGATAGGCTGGAAGTGGTGGCACGCAGTCTCGACACTCTCGGCTGTCGTCCTTGATCAAATTGAAGATCGTACCAATCATGAAATGTTAAAAAGCAGCAAGGATCTGTCGTCTGAGGGCCAAATCCCATCGGGAATGGTAGGATAGCGCATCCCAATACGAGTCAATCATAATTCCTTAGTTCTCTCGACGGTGTTTGGTTGAAATCATAGAAGGTCACACGAGAGTTTGCGAAGGAGCGTTGTATCCCAATGCAAGTACTGTATCATGAGCTACCGTTGTCAGCTGCAGCGTATACACGTAGTGTCATTCAGATGAGGGTCGATGGTCGGTCGGCGTTTGGAGTCCCGAATGCGTACTGCGGAGTCGTGAATGTAGTATGAAGTCCCGAATGTCATCCTATCGGTCACGAATGGGAACTCAGTTAATACAGAACACTTTCATGCTTCACTTTGAGAATTGCCCTTTGCTACGTTAGAACGCGTAGTGAATTACAGAGGCTGCCGAGATCTTTGACTGATGTAACGCCACCATGCTCAATGATTCGATTGCGAACTCTAAAAAAAATCTGACAGCATTGCATGTTCGATTTGGGAGGATACTGCCACTCGATGACGAAGCTCTGGTTATTGAAGCCACCAAGGCGACCTATTAAAGAATGCCGCCAGCAATTGTTCAAGACGCTGAGAGCAAAATCAAGTGTTATTACACATCTCATCAACCTAAAAATCCTCTTGCGTTGATATATCTGTCTTCAAGCCAAATCCATACTTCAACAAATCCAGACCGTCTTCAATATTTTTTTGCTGTTGATCATCGAATGTAGATTAGCAAGGATGATGGTATCATTGCCTTGCGCCTCAAGGTTTGGTCACCAAGGGACAAGCCAGCTGCTGGTTGCGGTGGCACTCCAAGAAAAACTCAGCCACAGAAGTTGAAACTGAACTTGCAGTTCAAATGAAGATGGATATATGCACAACACCTGCAATTGGTGCTGTTTACAATATGAAGGTAAAAATAATTTTAATTCTGGCAAATAGTACTAGTAGGATGAAGGTGGCAACATAATGTGAGCACAGCCAGTCATGGTAATGTTCCTTGACATGGATGCTTAATACAAGAATAGTACTGGATTTGGCAGCAATCAGCTGCTAATGATTCTTGGCAACAAACAGCCACTTTACCCATCATAAATGGAAACTAATCAAGTTTTCTTTGTTGTGTGTGAATCAAGATGAGAGCATATTTGCTCAGTTCTTGCTTGGGTGCAAGGTGCGGGTTGGACCAAAGTGGGCCAACACCCGCTGCTTCCAAAGACAGATGGAGATTGCTACGTGCTGTCCGCCTCAGTATTAAGAGAGTTTGGCTTTGGAAAGGATGTGACAGACACTGAGTCAGAGATGGTGGATGATGGACGACACAGAACACACAAAGCTTACTACTTTGACCCTCAAGCTGCCACCAAGATTCTGAAGTTCATCGTGAGACCACTGTTGTCCAAATCCCTTTTTTGTACCTGTATATTGGTGCAAACCATGAAGGCTAGCTATTGGAATAGCTTTCAATTGAGCTTACAGTTTAAAGAAGTGGTAGGCTGCTGCAGGTTCTTTATCTCGAGTATGTATTATAATTTGATCACAGTCAGCGGTCGCATGCTTGTAACAGGAAACCGAGCCATGAGCACTAGTAGCTACTATACTACACATGTCCCAAACTTTTGGTGGGACTGTGCAACCAATCATGAGAGACATGACATCATGAGAGATATGACAACCATACAAGTAGATGGTTCACATGAACACCATGAGGCATAATCACACAATTGACCAATAGGATAGTGCAGGCGTGTTGAGTGGTCTTTGAAGCTTCTGATTTAGGCTCTGTCAGAAGCTGGAGTTGAGCTACCTGCATCACAAAGAAATTACACCAGAAAATAACTACATAATTTTCAAAAGAGGTACAATGCTGACATTTTAGAAGAAAAGCAGCAAGTTATTGGCAGTTGGATGGGACAACCCAAAGGTCTTCTTCAGGTACTTGTAATTGTTTGGAAAATAGTGCTTCTTCTTATTGTGGTATGCCCTTGATTTTGACCATGGCTTTGTCAATTCAAGGGTAAAGGAGGCAAAGAAGGCAAATGAAGATGAGGAAGGCAATGCATCGCTTTATGGCAATAATGGAGAATATATATCATCTCAGAAAGATCTTGGAGAATTTTAATCTAGTCAACTACTGTAGTAGGAATTTTTGTACGTAATAGTACGGAGTAGATTTTATGCGAGGTCGAACGGGAGGATGGTCGAGTGTCAAGTGTGAGCAGCACAGCAGCACCATTACTATGTCATATCAGGAGTGTTTCACTTTCATACAGTGGCTACTAGTTGACAGTTGACAGTGCAGAAAGAGTTAACACTAACCCTAACATTGAAAATATGCCGCTGGTACCTCGCGGCCTTCTACTTGTACTCTAGAGGTTTCTCTAGAGAGTAGGGATATGCAGCATATAGAACATTGCGGCTTCAGTACACTACAGTACCTGTAGTACCCGTACAGCCCTTGGAGGCATGCGGTCGGGTCGGGTAGGAAAAAGCTTACCCGTGCACGACTATGCTCTGTAGTACCAGTAGTCTTGTTTTTTGAATGTGCCTGCCGTCTGCCGTATCGAGTATCGAGTATCAAGAACAGCACATGATTGGGCACATGGCAGTACCGAATCGCACATCGCGTAATTGGATTCTGAGTCATATCATACTGTGTGTGAAGTATTAACATACTCTTTGTCGTTGGTATGCTTGCATGTGTCACAAGGATGGCCACAAGGCAGCTTATGCCCTACCCGCGCCTTTTGCGGGACTACATCAAAGAACGGAAACATTTCTTTAAATATTTTTTTTCGTACTTTGCTATCCACTACTGAAAATTGTGACTGGATCCGACCTGAACGCCAAAGTCATCGGCTGCACTAATCGTTCACGTATAAATGTATAATATGAATCACATCGTGAGTCTTTATAGTATTTTTCGAGGAAGCGCCCAAATTCCAAATCGAAATATCCTAATCATGTGTAACGTAATGCGATCCTGCGTACTACGCACACGTGTATGACACTTAGCTTTGTCTGCCAGTAGGCGCACTTCCTTGCATTCAAACAATGAGATTCAGTGGAAGGGTGCGCTTCATCTGAATTCACGTCTGAACATGCCGTCTTCGTCGTCAACCCCGTCGCCTATGAAACTGCGTAGAAAGGCAACTACGCCCTTGCGCGAGAGAGTGGTTGGAATGGATGCTGAAGAAATCAACGATTTTCGTGAGAACCATAGCGATCGGTACTTCCCGACGAGACGTCGTCGACTCAGGAAGAGCCGATATGTCTGTATGATGCTATGGGGCGCGACGGCGTTCTTTGGAGCGGTACGTGAGGGTAATAATAATGGGTTCTTCCAACAATGAAGCGTGCGCTTACTCGTTCGTTATCATGGTTTCCTAACCTTGTTCCTCTCACTGTCCCGCGTCCCTCACTCGAAATGCGAACTGTAAAAAAATAAAACATCCATACAGACCGCCCTTCTGATTTTGGCTTCAAGAGAGACTACCACTGAGTCGATCTTGCCGAAGGTGTTGCGATTGCGACCCCGACGACGACTTGGGATAACAGTCGTCCAACCGATTCCAATTCACAACAGTCAAGGCCCCATCAAGACGATTGTCATTTCAGATTCAACACGAGATGAACTGTATCAGGAAGTTGCCAACCTCAAAGTCGACACTTCCAACATTCGTGATTTGGAATCCTTTATTGACCAAGCCAAGGAGACAATTCACTCCCACATTGGTGACGATTTCTTGAAAGCATTGCGTTCCTTGCACAATTCATCGTCTCCGACGTCTGCCATCTGGATACGGAATCTTCCAGTAGACCCCTTTGTTCCTCCCAATCCGACTGATGGGACTGCAGTATCTCTCGGAAAACATACCTATGTCGCGGAGGCCATGTTGGTGGGATTGGGAGAATTGACCAATTCACACGTTGTTGGCTATTCGGCGGAAACACAATATTCGAATCCTTGGATCCATGAAGGATTCCCTCGTAATACTCATAGTGGAGGATCGGCATTGACGAAAGCATCCGATTTGGCATTCCATCAAGACATGTCGTACCATCCCGAGGCACCAGATATTTTGGGTCTCGTTAGTATTCGGGAAGGGCATGATCATCAAGTTCAGACAGAATTGATCGACAATCGAGAAATCCTAGAAACCCTCCCGCACTCCATTGTGGACATGTTGCGAGAACCTCGTTTCGAGATTAAAACGAGCGATTGGGTCGATGCCAGTTATCATGACCTTCAGAAGAATGATGAAAAGAAAGTTGGTACTCCCATTCTTACCGGTGCGGCATCGCTGGCCATTCCAGTCGAATGGGAGAATATGGTGGGACTGGACCGCGAAGCTGACTGGGCCATCCAAATGCTGCAGCGGGCCATTCTCGAGGCTCCCAAACACTATGTGCACTTTGTACCTGGTGACTTGCTCTTGTTCAATAACAAGCGTACCCTACATGCTCGGACCCCGTATGTAGACCTAAGATTCGATGGAGGTGATCGGGTCTTGAGCCGAGCATACTTTCGGAAAGAGGTGTCGGACAAGCAACGGATAACCAGAATGATTTAGGTAAACTCTGACTTAATTTAGTACAAGGATTGTTAAGTTCCCCGAGTCTATGTTTTGGCTACACAGCAAGCAATCGTAACATACTGACTAGGCAGGTGCTGAGCAGGTATTGTGGAGTAGTGCTATCACATTTAATTTTCACCCGAAAGTCTCGATTGTGTCGCTTCCCCGAAGAAGGATGGAACCTGTGACAAGGAATTGATGATCGCGATTCCCGCAGGATAAAAGACCATGGCGACGATAAGATAGCGCATTCCCACCAACAAGTACGAAGCTTTCCCTTCGGCAGGTCGTGGCATTACGAATGCACTCAATGACTGGAATTGTTTCGAAAGCCAAGTCATTGTTCCATGACGGCAGTCATGGACGACTTGTTGTTGCGCGCAGCAGCAGCATTCTTGTTACCACGTCGATCCTCCTTCGCGGATTTCCTAGACGGTGCAAAGGAATGGGCCGATGTCATAAACTTCAATGCGAACGTTAACGATCAATTTGATGCGTTTCGATACCATCAGGATACCTTTAGTCTTGCAATGTCTGAAACGGACGTCAGCTCATGGCACGTTTTGATGCGGCACATTTTTGTAAAGTGAGCAAGCACGATGCAGATTGGGAGTGTCGATTTGGAAAGATTCGCAATGGCACCAATCGGGCTGGATACTCTCTGTCTAGATATCGCACCACAATCGTAGCGTTGCGACAGGCAGTAACATGAACAACAAAATGATCGTGAGGAAGATCCGGTGCCTCAAAATTTCTTGTCGCTTATTCCGTAAACCGAATTTCCCCCAATCATGGAAAAGTCCTACCGGTTGAAGTACTTCCTGTTCACAGTTTGGCTGTCGTCGGCGTCGTCGTACTAGTAGTTCTTGAAGAAGTAATTGAGAGACTTGCATGGCATCGTCCAACGCTTGATTGGCCCCTTGGGTGATCCGATGCCGTCCAAAATCCCACCATGGAGTCCATCGTGCATCTCCCAATAAAAGGATTCGATCCTCCATCATGGTACTACGTTGCTGATTTGTTTTATTTACAAGCACTGACGGTAAGAAGTAGGTTGGCATTGTTTGAAGTACTTGACCAACAAGTTTGGAAGAACGCACACCATTGCAGATGATGACAAAATCAAAGGTGGATGGATGTCGGAAACACTCATCCGTTTTTCGATTCCAAACCAGCAACGATAGTTTCATATTCGAATCTTGTTGTTGTAATTGTTGTTGTTGTGGTTCAATCTTGTAACAATAGCGTTGATATTCAATGTCCGCCGTTCGTCTCAAATCTTGCAGCAGTGCCTCTTCGGGTATCACTGCATCATTGTCAAACGTCCAGTTCCAACCCAAAGCCTTGTAAAGATGCTTGGGATTTGGAACACACAAATCTCCAGTGAGAGGAGACGGAGGATGCAAAGCATCCAACAAAACAATGCGGAACAAATCGGTTGGTGACGTTACATTGGAGTCTGCCTTTTTCAAATCTTGATTCATCCGTTCCAGCAGATTCGCGAGGGAAAGTCCAGCATATCCTGCTCCAATGATGGCAATGGAAATAGGATGGTGTTGGTGTTGTTCATGTAATGGCGATGATGATGGCGATGGCGATGATGATGATGTAGACGCCGGTGAAATTGCCATTGCCAATCTGTTTGCAATGAATATTTGTACAGTACGTAGCACATGTCACATACATTTTTTATCGCGAAGTCGGAGTCTGTAGTCAACCGGATCGGCACTTGCGTCGAGGTCGGGCCACAACTAACGGCTGTTTTTTTTCCCGTTATCATCGTAGAAATTTCGTCATCCCCGAGCGCTAAGCCCCATCTAGTTTTGGCAACGCAAATTGCTACGAGCACTGTATACAGTAAACACCCGTACATAAACTACAGTTGTCCCGGTATGCTTCCCCTTAAAAACCCAAACTTCGCAGCAGCAATTTCATCACATTAAAACCTCTTAATCCAACAATCATCACCCTCTATGTGACAACAATACCCAGTATGTGTCCTGCGCCATATTTGTCAAGTGCAACAATGTTGCAACTTATTGCAGGACCAGGTTTGCAATGCTGAAAGAACTAAATAGCTACGCGCATGTTTCAGTCTTGAATCACTTCCTTCTTGTCGCCTCTGTTGCTATGATGAATAGAAGCTGCTGCTGTATTTGTGAAAATCCATCATTAGGAAAAGACATTGCACCTCAATTCTTGCTTTACATTGAAAATGATGGCCGACGAGGTCCACTGCTGGTACAAAATCCCGGATGGTGACCAAGAAGGATGTCATGGAATTCAAAACACTAGAGTGCAATTAAAGAGTCTCCTTCTGACCTAATGGCTTCGTGCCAAACTTTGTTACATTCCCAGGAAAGACCATACCCTTCGTGAGGCGTTCCACCAGTTGTTGCTTGTTTCTTGCGCTTCTTTGCGTTTACACCGGCTCGACGAATGCTGCAATAGCTACACATTTCGCTCTCGTTGAGATGATGGTAGTATAGTAAGTTCCCTTTTCATGTCACGCACTTTTCTCTGCCCATTGCATGGTCCAATCCGCTCCCTGCTTTGTGGATCTTGTGACCCAATACGCCGGCCCAGCCTCTGTCACGCCAGCCAGTTAATTTTTGAATTTTGTTATGCGTGGAACAGCATACTTGATATGACACTCCGTTTGTCTATGATTACCGAATGATTTCCATTGCTACACGTGCAGATGATATTTAGCCCTGGGCCGCCACTCGTACACAACGGCGCCGGCATTAGTGGATTCCAAAACAACCAGGGGTGGCGGGTACTATGGTACTTCTGCGGCGACAGATGGTCTGGCCTCTGCAAGTGCCGCTGGAGCTAGGTCTTGTTCTGGATCTCGGTAACAGCATTGGTGGCTGAATTCTTGTCCACAACTGGCATTTTTGGGGTTTCATTCGGGGTACCTGCAACCCCAGCGGTGGTTGGCTTCTCTTTTGGTGTGCCTCCCGATGTGTTTGAACCTCGTGCAAGAATGGACTGTCCTGTTTCGTTGCCTTTTTCGGGTGATGCCGGGCCTACCCTGCCGGAGACTGTTGTGTTGCCAGTGGTTGTTTCCACCGGATATGATTTGACTCCAGAACCCGGTCGGTGGCCAGCCACCATGCTTCCAAGGGATGGGTGGAGGTGTGACGCCTGCTATGTGTGCAATACCTTGGACGTTGATATGTGCTTGGCCTGCAAAACAACCAGGCCTGGTAGGTAGGGTACTTCTTCGGCAGCAGGTGTTCTGGTCACTGTGGGTGCCGCTGGAGCTACATCTGGCTCTGGATTGGTAACAGCATCGGTGGCTGAATTCTTGTCCACATCGGGGATTGCGTCCCCAGCGGTGGTTGGCTTCTCTTTTGGTGTGCCTCCCAATGCGTTTGAATCTTGTGCAGCAATGGACGGTCCTGTTTCGTTGCCTTTTTCGGGTGATGCCGGGCCTACCCTGCCGGAGACTGTTGTGTTGCCGGCGGTTGTTTCCACTGGATGTGATTTGACTCCAGAGCCCGGTCGGTGGCCGGCCACCATGCTTCCAAGGGATGGGTGGAGGTGTGACGCCTGCTATGTGCGCAATCCCTTGGACGTTGATATGTGCTTGGCCTGCAAAACAACCAGGCCTGGTAGGTAGGGTACTTCTTTGGCAGCAGGTGTTCTGGTCACTGTGGGTGCCGCTGGAGCTACATCTGGCTGGCTCTGGATCTCGGTAACAGCTTTGGTGGCTGAATTCTTGTCCACATCGGGGATTGCGTCCCCAGCAGTGGTTGGCTTCTCTTTTGGTGTGCCTCCCAATGCGTTTGAATCTTGTGCGACAATGGACGGTCCTGTTTCGTTGCCTTTTTCGGGTGATGCCGGGCCTACCCAGCCGGAGACTGTTGTGTTGCCGGCGGTTGTTTCCACCGGATGTGATTTGACTCCAGAGCCCGGTCGGTGGCCGGCCACCATGCTTCCAAGGGATGGGTGGAGGTGTGACGCCTGCTATGTGCGCAATACCTTGGACCAGGCCTGGTAGGTAGGGTACTTCTTCGGCAGCAGGTGTTCTGGTCACTGTGGGTGCCGCTGGAGCTACATCTGGCTCTGGATTGGTAACAGCATCGGTGGCTGAATTCTTGTCCACATCGGGGATTGCGTCCCCAGCGGTGGTTGGCTTCTCTTTTGGTGTGCCTCCCAATGCGTTTGAATCTTGTGCGACAATGGACGGTCCTGATCATATGATCATTCAATCTCCTTGCTTGCTCTTTCATTGCTTGTTTCAACTTAATCCTGGCCGTCCGTTGGAGAGGAGCTGTTGGTGTGCGACACAGCAACCAACAACTTACTTGTAACAATCCAACAGAAGAACTGGAACATGCTACTAGTTGCTCTCACCCATGCGCCCACGTAGTGGCTGTGGTCTGCTGGTCTAGAAACGCTGGTACGTTTCTGGTTCTTCTGGTGGATTGTTACAAGCAAGTTGTTGGTTGTTCTGCAACATGCCAACCTCCATCTCCAATCTCTTCAACGAGATTCAACACGCACCAGTGGATTTTGAACTGTGCAGCACAGCCATTGTTGCGAGAGAGTATATCTTGAGGCAGGATTGCAAGGATATCTTTCCTTCTTCATCTCCTTGTTACAGCTATGCTACTGGTAGTGAGTATCATACAAGCGTGGCTTTGGAAGTTGGGTAAGATTTATACACCAGTTCTGTGATGGATTTTACGTGCTACAACCAAGGTGCCCAGCCAAAATACATAGTACAAAGATTGTCAGCGCTTTGAGCACATTTGACCAACAGTTGTACTTGGCTTTTGACACTTTGCTCTTCGCTTGAGGTACCTTCATGGAATCCTCAAAGCTTCTACTATCCCTGGTGCGCTGAGGGTAGCTCAGGATTTGGAAAATGATGCTTCTATGACGGCTCTGAAGGGAATGGAGGGTGATGGTAATCTGTGTTATGTGACACACAGCATGGATTTGAGTGTCAATTTGTCCAATTCTTCTCATTACGATGTCAATGACGCAAGCCAAGGCTTCAGCATTTGGACTGAAGAAAGACCTGGAACAACCAGAAGTTGGTATTTTGTTTTGCCTAACATGAACGGCACATTTCCAGATTCTGAGAGGGAATACTACGGAATTGCAATTAAGTTGACTCACGGAGTGCTCATCAGCTGGGACGGACGCCTGATCCGACACTGTACCTCTGTGATGAGTTGTCATGGAGGTAATGTTTTTGGTACATTCTTCGCGGCAAAGACAAAAGCAAGTTATCAAATATGGCATGCTCAATGCACAGGGGAAGAAGGAACGAAAGTCGAGTTTGGGAAGTGGTGCTGTACCTGATGGTGCCTCAGCAGTTTCTAATGTGGTGATGATTGGGAATTGCAAGGTGGTGACGTCAATTGATTCACCCATTCGTGACGATGATGATTGTTCTGCTAGTACTTTTATTGAAGATTCAGAAACAGAAGAAGAGGATGACAGTGATGGTGATGGAAGTCACGACAACGGCATTTCTGATGGCGCGTTGTAGTGCGTCTGTTGGAGTACCTTGCGTTGTTATGTTTCCTTTGCTTTGACATACCTTTCCTGGTAATGCCCTCAATGCATAATTTTGTGAGGATTCGGTCACAAGAATAGGTTTTTGTGTCATAAGTCAATCAAACATTCAAATTTGAATTCATCATCAATATTTTTTGAGAAGAATGTTTCTGTGAGGAGCCAAAAGAGGTCCATGAGAAGATTCCTTTATGTTTGCTTTCTAGGAATTTCATGGGGTGAATGCATTGATAAGCATGCCACATCCCCACAAGAGCAATCCAATGCATAAGTTGTGCGCACCAAGCATATCTATGCCAAGCATTACAATTTAGAGCCCTTCAAAATTGCATCTTTTTCTTGTCAATGGTTTATTCGTTTGTGATGCATATATTTGTAATTAGAGGAACTCTCATCTCAGGGCATCGCAGCTATTCATCTTGCTACCGTAGTACCGGTGCACATAATGCTAGTGGGGTAGTACAGTACTGTAGTACCAAGCATGACGCTTGCTGCTAGCTAGTAGAGAGTCGACTTTTCCACAGGTCCGTTTTGAGTTCTCGATTACAATAGCACGGAGGAAGTTTCGTGTCCAACCATCTTGCCGAAGGTGTTGCGATTGCGACCCCGACGACGACTTGGGATAACAGTCGTCCAACCGATTCCAATTCACAACAGTCAAGGCCCCATCAAGACGATTGTCATTTCAGATTCAACACGAGATGAACTGTACCAGGAAGTTTCCAACCTCAAAGTCGACACTTCCAACATTCGGGATTTGGAATCCTTTATTGACCAAGCCAAGGAAACAATTCACTCCCACATTGGTGACGATTTCTTGAAAGCATTGCGTTCCTTGCACAATTCATCGTCTCCGACGTCTGCCATCTGGATACGGAATCTTCCGGTAGACCCCTTTGTTCCTCCCAATCCGACTGATGGGACTGCAGTATCTCTCGGAAAACATACCTATGTCGCGGAGGCCATGTTGGTGGGATTAGGAGAATTGACCAATTCACACGTTGTTGGCTATTCGGCGGAAACACAATATTCGAATCCTTGGATCCATGAAGGATTCCCTCGTAATACTCGTAGTGGAGGATCGGCATTGACGAAAGCATCCGATTTGGCATTCCATCAAGACATGTCGTACCATCCGGAGGCACCAGATATTTTGGGTCTCGTTAGTATTCGGGAAGGACACGATCATCAAGTTCAGACGGAATTGATCGACAATCGAGAAATCCTAGAAACTCTGCCGCACTCCATTGTGGACATGTTGCGAGAACCTCGTTTCGAGATTAAAACCAGCGATTGGGTCGATGCCAGTTATCATGACCTTCAGAAGAAGGAAGAAAAGAAAGTTGGTACTCCCATTCTTACCGGTGCGGCATCGCTGGCCATTCCAGTCGAATGGGAGAATATGGTGGGACTCGACCGCGAAGCTGACTGGGCCATCCAAATGCTCCAGCGCGCCATTCTCGAGGCTCCCAAACACTATGTGCACTTTGTACCTGGTGACTTGCTGTTGTTCAATAACAAGCGTACCCTACATGCTCGGACCCCGTATGTAGACCTAAGATTCGATGGAGGTGATCGGGTCTTGAGCCGAGCATACTTTCGGAAAGAGGTTTCGGACAAGCAACGGATAACCAGAATGATTTAGGTAAACTCTGACTTAATTAAGTACAAGGATTGTTAAGTTCCCCGAGTCTATGTTTTGGCTACACAGCATGCAATTGTAATATACTGACTGGCAGGTGCTGAGCCGGTATTGTGGAGTAGTGCTATCACATTTAATTTTCAACCGAGGTCTCGATACCGCAATCGTCGCTTCCCCGAACAAGGATGGAACCTGTGACAACGAATTGATGATCGCGATTCCCGCAGGATTAAAGACCATTGCGACGATAAGATAGCGCATTCCCACCAACAAGTACGAAGCTTTCACTTCGGCTGGTCGTGACATTACGATTCCACTCAATGACTGGAATTGCTTCGAAACCCAAGTCATTGTTCCATGACGGCAGTCATGGACGACTTGTTGTTGCGCGCAGCAGCAGCATTCTTGTTACCACGTCGATCCTCCTTGGCGGATTTCCTAGATGGTGCAAAGGAATAGGCCAATGTGATAAACTTCAATGCGAACGTTAACGATCAATTTGATGCGTTTCGATACCATCAGGATACCTTTGGTTTTGCCATGTCTGCAACAAACGTCAGCTCATGGCACGTTTTGATGCGGCACATTTTTGTGAAGTGAGCAAGCACGATGCAGATTGGGAGTGTCGATTTGGAAAGAGTTGCACTGGCACTTTTCGGGCTGGTTACTCTCTGTTTAGATGTCGCGCCACAATCGCAGCGTAGCGACAGGCAGTAACATGAACAACAAAATGATCGTGAGAAAGATCCGGTGCCTGATAATTTCTTGTCGCTTGTTCCGTAAACCAAATTTCCCCCAATCATGGAAAAGCGCTATCGGTTGTAGTACATCCTGTTCACAGTTTGGCTGTCGTCGTCGTCGTACTACTACTACTAGTTCTTGAAGGAGTAATTGAGAGACTTGCATGGCATCGTCCAACGCTTGATTGGCCCCTTGGGTGATCCGATGCCGTCCAAAATCCCACCATGGAGTCCATCGTGCATCTCCCAATAAAAGAATTCGATCCTCCATCATGGTACTACGCTGCTGATTTGTTTTATTTACAAGCAGTGACGGTAAGAAGTAGGATGGCATTGTTTGAAGTACTTGACCAACAAGTTTGGAGGAACGCACACCATTGCAGATGATGACAAAATCAAAGGTGGATGGATATCGGAAACACTCATCCGTTTTTCGATTCCAAACCAGCAACGATAGTTTCATATTCCATTCTTGTTGTTGTTGTTGTTGTGCTTCAATCTTGTAACAATAGCGCTGATACTCAATGTCCGCCGTTCGTCTCAAATCTTGCAGCAGTGCCTCTTCGGGTATCACTGCATCATTGTCAAACGTCCAGTTCCAACCCAAAGCCTTGTAGAGATGCTTGGCGTTTGGAACACACAAATCACCAGTGAGAGGAGACGGAGGATGCAAAGCATCCAACAAGACAATGTGGAAGAAATCAGTTTGTGAACTTGCATTGGAGTCTGCCTTCTTCAAATCTTGATTCATCCGTTGCAGCAGATTCGCGAGGGAAAGTCCAGCATATCCAGCTCCGACGATGGCAATGGAAATAGGATGGTGCTGGTGTTGATCATGTGATGGCGATGATGATGATGTAGACGCCGGTGAAAGTGCCATTGCCAGTCAGTTGGCAAGGAATATTTGTACTGTACTCTGTACTGGTACGCCATATTTTATCGCGAAGTCGGAGTCTGTACTCTGTACATAGTCTCCCGGATCTGCACAAGGTCGAGGCCGCGCCGCAACTAACGGCTGTTTTTTTTTCCGTTATCATCGTAGAAAATTCGTAATCCCCGAGCGCTGAGCCCCATCTACGGTAGCGTTTTGGGTTTTGGCCACGCAAATTCAACGAGCACTGTATACAGTAAAACGCCCGTACAAAACCCACTGTTGTCTAGTAGAGGTATGCTTCCCACTCAACAACCCAAACTTCGCAGCACCAATTAAATCACATTAAACCTTGTAATCCAACAAACATTACCCTCTATGTGACAACAAATACCCAACATGTGTCCTGCACCATATTCGTCAAAAGCAACAATGTTGCAACTTTTATTGCAGGACCAGGTTTGCATAGCACGGAATGCTGAAAGAACTAAATACATGCATGTTTCAGTCTTGTATCACTTCTTATCGCCTCTTTTGCTAGTATGAATAAAAGCTGTTGCTGTATGTAGTGAAAATCCATCATTTAGCAAAGACATTACGCCTCAATTCCTGCTTTACATTGAAAATGATGGCCAACGAGGAGCTCCACTCCTGGTACAAAATCCCGAATGCTGCTGGTGGCCGATGTCATGGAATTCAAAACACTAGAGTGTAACTCGAGAATCTTTTTCCGACTTTATGGCTTTGTGCCAAACTTTGTTGCAATTGATGCAATGTAAATCAGCATAGGCCTGCACAAGAACATTCCTAGGAAAGACCACAGCACCGTACATGCTGAGGCGTTCCACCGGTGGTGGTTGCTTGTTTCTTGCGCTTCTTTGCGCTTACACCGGCTCAACGAATGCTGCGCTCATTATCGTTCTCGTCGAGATCATGGTTGTCTAGTAAGTTTTCTTTTCATGTCATGCACAGTTTTCTATGCCCACCATTGCATGGTCCAATCCGCTCCCTGCCTTGTGGATCTTGTGACATTGGTCTCAACAATGCACTCTGCAGTGAGTACTCGCTAGCTACTAAAGGATCATTGTCGACCTTGAGAGGTCTGAAAACTTCCCAACTCGGCTTTGCCATGCTCCAATGCATTCAGAACCGCAGTGGACCTGATTATTAATTGTAAGAGTTGATCCTCATAACTTGAGAGCCTCTTCTCCCTGGCAAATCCATTCATTTGCAATCCATCTTGCTTTTGTTATTAACTTCCGTCACCATCTTAGTTGTCCCAATTGAAGTTTCGCTCCAGAGGGTCCGATTGACTCAAAATGGTGTGGTTGGGTGTTCACGCTGTTGTTCTCCTCTGCCCCCCTCCGCCCAGCTCCTCAGAATTGGTGTCTTTAGCTGCAAGGCCGGCTGTGCCGTGGATTAAGTACATTACTACATTCTCGAATAAAGGATTCACACTTGCCCACGGCATTTTCAGCCATGTCTTGTTGAGATAAGTCAGTCTCAGTTGACTCAGTAGGCAGGCACTTTCCCGAGGCATTTTCAGCAACGTCTTGTTGAGATAAGTCAGTCTCCTCAGTTGGCTCAGAAGGAACATCTTTGTTTCGTTGTACTTGCGTTGTTTGTGCTGTGCTCACCCTTACTACTACTAGGACAAGTCCTTATTCTGTAGGTAAAGGTACCCCCATGATTCCAAGCAATTCATACTAATACACCTGGAAGAAAAAGTACTTTGCCGTGGGTTTGTAGTACCACACAGGTTCAAAGAAATACTGATACATCTGGTGGGGTGCAGCCATTCAGGAGTTCCATCAGAGTTCTCCAGTCCAACTGTTGCTGCACCATGTGGTTCATGAACCGACTTTCCAGACAACGCAAAATCATCAAAACTGTATTGGCAAAATTGACTTGTGCAAAGTGATTGTAAGTAGAAGCCTAATTATAACTGTAAATTCAATTTGTTGTAAGCCACATCGTGTTACTAAGCATAATTATGGACCACAACATTATTTCCCCTTATGGCCTTGAGTGCTTCAGCTTGGTCACCATGGTCTTCCCACATTGCCAAGAGAATGGTCTTCCCAGATCATTCATCATCATATGCGGAAACAGAATTTACTATTGTCAGTGCATATTTCATCCTTGCTGCCATCTATTTTACACAGTCTATTGAGTTGTTCTTCTGGAATGGGGCGGAACATCGCAATCTCGGATTGATTTGTAGAGATGATTTGCCTGTGAGTGTCCACTACTTATGAATCACCACTATACCTTCAACCTCACGACTCTATATGTGAAGACAAATGCGTGTTATTTCCTCGAAACTAGTTGAAGAATCCTCCATAGATCCTCATAACGCAGCTGCAAAAGATGATAGCTTTGATGATACAGCTATTCTATAACACGATAGGTGAGCTGATAAAGTTTGTTCTATAACAGTCCATCTCCCGTCGCTTGGTTGGGATGTATGATGCTTGATGCTTCCTCCGTTACTTTGGTCGAGCCCAACGATGCCACATCACGTTCCGCGTTCGCACGTGACAATCGCGGCTCAAGATGCTCAATCGTGCGCCGATACTTACGTTCGTATGGATGGTGGAGGCGAATTGGGCATCATTTCGTCCCAGTGCGTCCGGAAATAATGGGGTCCATATACTGGATACTGGCGGTCACTCCTATCAACCTGCTGGAGTTGGATTCCTCCGTAGTATCCGTGTCTGTCGTCAGCCATCCGTTTCGACGCTACGCCCGCACGACACCGTCGATTCCATCAACGTTTTCGTCCACACCTGTCACACTGCTGTCTTTGTACCATCTATCAGCATTATGTCGCAATCAACGTACACACGGATTGATTCGTAACGATGATTTGGCTTCTAGTGTTCACTTCGTGCTGTACTTTAGGCATTAATCAGCATAACGATGGCTATAAATCTGTCACGAGCAACGGTAATCCCATGGTGCACAACACTCGGATTCGGACTCGTCCTCAAACCGCAGGTTGGAATTGGAATTGGTAGTGAAGCATGTGGCGAAGCCCGATAAGGATGTGTGCAATCTCCGCAGTTGGATTGGTTGGCGTTGAATCGGTTTGCTGTGAGGTTCCACTCGGAGCATCTCAGTTTATGACTTTGGTTGCTGAGAAATAATCAGTTTTGAAGTAGCTAGCGAATGAATCTCAGCGGACAATTTTGTTGCTGAGAAATAATAAGTTTATGGTTGGGAGGATGATATTCATCTCAGCAGACAAGTTTTGTTGCTGAGAAATGATAAGTTTATAGTTGGAAGAATCATATTCATCTCAGCAGACAAGTTTGCTTGCTGAGCCATAAACAATTTAGGCAGACAAGCGAATACTTTATTTCAGCCGAAAACATAGTTTACGGGAAACAAGGCTGAGGTGAAATATTGTCACAAACCAATTTGTCTCGGCAAGCTAAGTTG
Organism: Fragilaria crotonensis; assembly: GCA_022925895.1. Lineage (NCBI taxonomy): Eukaryota > Bacillariophyta > Fragilariophyceae > Fragilariales > Fragilariaceae > Fragilaria > Fragilaria crotonensis. The sequence goes on from JAKSYS010000011.1 coordinate 194,767, forward strand.
TGCGTTGAGATGAATTCGGATCAAAGTTGTGAGCTGAGATGATTTGTTTGATTGTCATTCCAAAACGGAATATTCTTCAGCAACAAAAGTTGTTAGCTTTGATGATCCCATTTGAATTGCTCCAATTTAAATTCTGAATGCTCCTCGAGACAACAGAAATGCTGTTGAATCACTTTTTGTCGGATTGACCTGACCACAAACGTCAATGGAACATCACAGCAATGCAACCGATGCAGAGATTGCAGAAAGCCTAATTGATCTTCGCCACATCCCAAACCAAAAACCACAAAATCAAATTTGCCATCCTTTCAACCATAGTACAATATTGCATACGGTACAGCCTTTCTCTGCAAAGCAGTATACCTCAATGTTTGAGGACGGCTGCAATACATTGGCACTGACTAATATAGAAAGAAGCGGAGAATTCCGCAGTGCCAATCACAAGGTCGACGACAAGGCGATGCAGCTTAAGACTCAAGCTTGTGCACAGTATGGCCGCATAAAAACCACGGCGGCTCACATTCTGCTTGATTCAATTGCTCACCTCAAACCAAAGAGTGTTGTATGTGATCTAGGACACGGCATTGGCAATCTCGTCATTCAAGCTGTGTATACAATGGGACGTGAAGGCAGGGGAATCGAGCTGGTGCAAGCTCGGCATAGTGTTGCGGAGGCCCTTCTTGACCACTTTGAAAACCATTACCCGGTACGAGCCAAACACAGTCCATTTTCCAATCATTGAACATCCCATTTCTCATATCCACCCGCCCTTTTCTAGATGCCTGACGGAGCAAGTGTAAGCCTCAGAGAGGGGAATATAGCCGACCCTAAAAATCAACTGTACCTTACGAACAACGTGGTCATCCTCTTCTGCAACAATTTTAACCTTATCATGAGCGCTCAGTCCAATCCAAAAAAGAAATATTCGTGTATGGATGACTATATTGCAGGCTTATTCACTCAACTCAAGCCCGGTGCCAAGTTGGTAACCTTGTATCCAATTCATCACCTGCCACTCTCCCTCACAAAGGCAACAGAGCTTCGCCGGAGTCGCTGCATGCCCATCAGGGACAATGCATCCTTTTACCAAGTCAAAATTATCTCATCTCCTGGCGGAGAAGACAATTTCACCTTTACCACTCAACCATTTTCATTTTATGTCTACACCCGGTGTGGTTCAGCCTGGCTCTTATGTTCTGCACCACACTGCCCCTACAGCACAGAAACCATCCTCGCATATCACATTAAAAATGAAGGATCCGAGAAAGAAGAACTGCTACCTGTGTCTAATTGTCCAATTCAAATGGGGCTCAACACCCAATCAAAAGCCGAGACTAAACACTTGGTATCTGCATCAGGGTGCCTACATGAGTCGCGTCATAATCTGCCTCAAGCAAAACGGGTCCCTGAAATCAACTGTTCAATGCGTCCCGTCATCTTAGGAGGGCATAGCAACGCTAATGGCTTTGATATCTCGGTGGCTGGCTTGTCCAGTTGCAAAACACAACGTTGTGTGAATGAGGCTCATGCAGAATTGAAACCTGGAGCTTTTCCGGGAGCATCACAGACATTACACTTTCCCGTTTGTGATCCTGCGACCACCATTGCTTACCTGGACAAGAAATCCATGACCAGCCATCTCATTGAGAATGCAATGAATGCAGTTGATGACAGCCATCCACAGTATACTATGTTGAACGCTGTTTTGCCGAGGGTAGTCAATCATAGCAGTACCACCATTACATTGATGGAAGCTGATGTTGGTCATCCACTGTGCAAGATGCAACAAGAACTGGTTGATTTGCGCAAGATGCACCAAGAGATGATTGACCACCGTTTGAAAAGATTGAAGGAGGGTCCCGAGGGATTACCCAGACGGAACAGCGACTCCTGTAGGTCAAACTAGAAGAGTCGAAATTGGAAAGCGGAACACTGAGACATGGGCGGGAGCGTCTCGGTTGGAAGTGCTGTCTAATGCGTGTATACGTGAACTCCTTGATAAAGTTGGGATAAGTTTGACCGGCTGCGCTGACACTGTCAGAAGCTGCTTCAAGCGAAGGTTTAGGAGTGACTGTGTTTCCTTCACCAATCAGGGGTGGCATATTCTCAAGATCCCAATGTCCTTTGAAGAACCCAGATGGAGCAACTGGAAGATTTCAGATGTTATTGACTTGGTTTACCTTTACTTGTATTTGAATGTAAACAAACAGCTTGATCACAATGGAGCAAGCACGTATGCTGAAATTACACATGGTGGTGTCTCAAAAATCAATGATGTAATCAGAATGTGCTTCATGCCTTGCTTGACCCAGAGAGAGGCTGCAGCCTCTCAAGCCATTGATCTTGGAGGTGGTTTTCTAACCTGCTTGTCACACATTGCCCAGGTCATTCCCGGCGAATACGTTGGTATTGAGTATGATGAGAGGAGAAGTTTGCAGTTCACAAACAGCTATGGAGCCCTCCTCTCTCAGCATGCTGAAGGGCTTTGCAATACAAAGATTGCATACTTCAATATGGATATCCTTGATTTGCATTCGTACGATTGCGACCTTGTCTACACTTTTGATGAAGCATTTAAGCCTGTGTTTGTTGCATCACCCCGGTGCAAGCAAATTCTTGATCATGTTTAAGGTTGCCAAACCCTCCGTTGGATACAACGCTTTGCAAACGGAACTGCGCGAGGCCGGTTTGAGGGAGGTTGGTAAAATTCACTTAAAGAAGAAAGGTGGGGAGACAAGTAATGCCATGTTCTTTATCAAAGAGAAGCAAGCAAACCAAAAGGTTGGCAGCGTGCTCCGTTCACATTGTTGCCGATATGATCCGTCCAATAGGTTTTGGGAGAATTGTAAGGACTTTTGGGGCAACTCAGAGATTGCAAAGGAAGCTGTAGCACAACTCAAAGCCAACACAGAAAAAATAATCTTGGACGAGTTACAGCAACAAAAACGGTAACGCATCTTGAAAAATATGCCTCATTCAAAGTTGGCATCTAACAGTGTATTCTATCATTCTAGGCACAACGCCAGGGCGCTAATTGGCTCCGATTGTGGTGCGGCTTTTATGGAGGAATGCCCGCCAGGATGCAAGGCATGAATGGCGTTCATAGGTTTGTGAACCACAGCTGCAAAACAAATGCTGGATTCATAAAGTGGATAAACCACAGGAAGTCACCCATGGTATCCATTGTTGCATTAAAGAAAATAGCCAGAGGGGCTGAAATTTATGCCAATTATGGTGAACATCATGACCTCTCCACAGGATGCAAAATATGCCGTTGCAACGCCCCAAGCTGCGTCACAAAAACAAAAAATGGAAACTCAAACCGTTGTAGATGTATTTACTGATGTATCCAAATTTCAGCTGGATCCGAGGAAGAAAGACACATTGTCTTCACTGCGCCTCAAATCAATCAAATATTTTTTGAGAAGAATGTTTCTATGAGAAGACAATTGAGATCTGTGAGAACATTCGTTAAGGTTTGCTTTCTAGGAAATTTCATGGGGTGAATGCATTGATAAGCATGCCACATCTCCGCAAGAGCAATCCAATACATAAGTTGTGTGCACCAAGTACATGTATGCCAAGCATTACAATTTAGATCCCTTCCAAATTGCATCTTTTTCTTGTCAAAGGTTTTATTCGTTGTGATGCATTTATTTGTAATTAGATGAACCCTCATCTCAGGGCATGGTCCAATTAGTGGAACGTTCATCTCAGGGCATGGTCCAATTAGAGGAACACTTATCTCAGGGCATGGTCCGCTTTACATCTACCAGCTACTAGCTAGTACCAGTACATAGTACTGCCGAGCGATTTGAACGAAAGCGACTACTCGCTACTCGCTACTAGCATGCGAAACAAAATTGACATTTTCCTTCACCGAAGGGGCACTTGCTGCGGATGCATACGCACCGGAAAGTGTGTGTTATCGGTTATAGGACGAAATCAATTTATCATCATCTGAGACTCTGCAACGTTGGTGCGGTTTGTTGCTTGTGACCTTGACTGAGAGCGGTGATGCAGTTGCCATTGCGCGACACCCAGACTTTCGTTTATTTACTGCCATGAATCCCGCTACAGATGCTGGGAAGAAGGATCATCCTGTTAGCATTCAATTCCGATTCACCGAAATCTACGTCGACGAACTGAGTGATCCGAACGAATTAAGAACGGTCGCTGGACGATATCTTGTTGGTGTACTGTCCAAAGGAAATGTCGCTATCGAGCATTGTGAGACAGTCGAAAATACCTTGGATACCTCCTCATGACTCGCGATCTGGCAACACAGTACAACATCCAAGGTACACATTGAGAACGTTGTGCAGGGCGTTGACAGCATCAAAAAACCTTGTTCACCAACAACGGCTGTCGCTTAAAAGGGGCATTGTCGAAGGTTTTGAATTGGCGTCCGAAGGTCCCTTTGAACCATATTTCCTGGAGACAGTGAGAGCACTTCTTCAAGTTCGATTGGGACATGACGTCTCGAAGGAAGAGGTGGATCGTCCAGGCACAAGGCCAGGAGGTCGAGGGTCAGAAAGCAACTTTGTTCTTATCAAACCGTGGATCTATCGACCTGCAGGATTGGTCAGACTCGGAGCATTCAGGTCGCGCCAAGTTCACTTTGACGAAGACGACGCTCCTTAACTTGCGACGACTATCAAGGGCTGTACCAGCGGGCCCGTGGCCAGTCCTGTTGGAGGGTCCGACGTCGGCAGGAATGACAACTCTAGAGTTGAATATCTAGCTGCGAGATTTGGTCATAAAGTGGTACGCATCAACAACCCACGAGCACACCGATGTCCAAGAATACAAAGGATCGTATGCTTCTGATGAGAGTGGATCTATCTCCTTCACGGATGGAATATTAGTGCAAGCTCTCCGGAAAGGGCATTGGGTCATTCTTGACGAGCTTAATCTGGCCCCTAGCGAAGTGCTTGAGGCGCGGTTTTAGACGACAACAGAGAGTTGTACATTGCTGAAGTGAACGAAACTGTTACACCTCACCCGAGTTTTAGACTTCTTTGCAACTCAAAATCCGAGTGGCGCTTATGGTTGGAGAAAAACTCTGTCTCGTGCTTTTCGGAACCATTTTGTTGAAATATGGGCGACATCCCAGTTGACGATATGGTTACTATCCTTGAGAAGCGGTCTGGATGTCCTTCGACACACGCAAAGCTGCTAGTCAGTATAATGACATATTTGAGACAATGAAGGAGCAAAAACGGAGTTTTCCTCGGAAAAGATGGCCTCATCACACGGAGATATCTCCTTCGCTGGGCTGAACGACGGGCGTCGACGAACGTTGAACTTGCGGAAGAAGGTTTCATCATGTTGCTAGGGGAACGGCTGCGGAGCGATGTGGAGAGGGAAGCGGACCGTCCGTGAGGAGACCGAGAGATGCACTTGAATGTGTCAGTGTCGTGCAAAGATGTATACTAACGGAGAGAATGCATTGGCGATGCGTGATTTCCCGGAGGACATGCACCACCCAATCGACGGGTTGCGACATAAACAGAGTCACGCCAACAAGAACGATCCTTCGTCTTCTCTCCTTGGTCCTTCGATGCATTAAGCACCATGAACCCGTCCTATTGGTTGGGGATACGGGATGTTTGAACACTACAGTTGTACAACTTCTTGGCACAATTTTCCAGAGGGAGTTAAAAATCGTGAAGTGTCACTCGACCACGGAAACCTCCGATCTCATCGGAGGCTTCGACTGTCAACTTACTTGCGTGCATTTCTTATTAGGGACTGTGACCTGTAAGGTGGACTAGCTAGTACCGCGTTTTATATTCTATTTCTATCGAGGTCTCGTTACCACAATCGTCGCTTCCCCGAACAAGGATGGAACCTGTGAGAAGGAATCAATAATCGCGATTCCCGCCAGGCAAAAGAACATGGCGACGATAAGATAGCGCACTCCCACCAACAAATACGGAGCTTCCCCTTGTGCAGGTCGTGACATGACGAATGCACTCAGTGACTGGAATTGTTTCGAAAGCCAAGTAGTGGTTGCCTCGACGACGGCAGTCATGGACGACTTGTTGTTACCCGCAGCAGCATTCTTGTTACCACGACCCACTGCTTTCGGATCCACTTTTGGTTTTCGAGACCCTCCCTTTTCCTTTGCAACGGTTTTGGTATCCTTTTTCTTGTCAGGCCTAATCTTCACAGTCTTGTCGTTCTTTTTGGCATTATCCTTACCACGTTTCCCTTGTTGTTTCGTGTTTGGAGCGACAACAGCACCGCTTCGACTGAGAAACGCGTCAGTCTTGTCAATGCTTCCCAAGAAGCATAGGATCAGAATCCCAGTACGCAAAACAAGATGCATGACGGAAGCTTTACAGTTTTCGTGTCAGTTGTGTTGCGCGCGCGACGTATATTTTGTTTACAGGGAGAGTATTCCAGAATCTTGCCCTTGCTATGGTGTATATCCAGCTGCAGACGGTCGGACTCTCAAGACAATCGAATTGTCAATGGCGGATGGCGAATGGCGGATAACAAACAAACGATGTGGTGCGATTCAAATAAATGACAAAACGAATTGAATATAACATGCTGTGAACAAATTGCCTCAACGCAAGATCGCGTTGAAACAGTGTTCAATGAGGATCTCAAATCCGATACATACGTGACACTACCTGTCCATGAACTATTGTCTGTAGCAGTGTCTTGTAGAAAGAATACTAAAGATGTATGAGACTGGTGGATACGCCACCAAATCACTAATTAGTACTGTAGTACTGAGTACTCGCGAGTACTGTGCACTGTGCACAGCGCTCAACATGTTTACTCGCATCTCGGTGCACTTGTCAAGTCTCCCCTAACCGAAGAAGGCTGTAGTATGATAGAACCAGACCATCCCAAACACCCAAACCACATCATGTCGACCCATTTTCATATATCCACTACAGTACTACCGGTAGCTAGCTAGTGGAGACTATGTCCCGATAGGGATGCGAGGATCAGAGAAAAATCAAAACTTCCAGTCACAACCTTTTGTGGCGAGTAGGAAAGTGTCAACAGTATGACTGGAGCAACCAACATGGCCATCCGTATGGACTCGAGGGCTTGCGCAATCCCTGCCGTTGCCCGGACCGGTGTAAAGGGATCTTGTCCCTGTGCAGCAATTTTGGTAAAATGATCTCGAGTTGTAATGCTTCCATACTTTTCAGTCTCGTCCGTGGTTAGCATGTCTTCCACAGCATAATACTTTCCGATCCGTGCCGTCTCGGCAGCATCCTCCAATGCAGGTGATTGTGTCAGATCGGCGAGAAACTCCAGTCCGCGAATGACGTAATCAAAAATCCATGTTGGCGCATAGACGAACTTTGGCTCCATTCCAAGGGCCTGGAACATCATCTGGATCGATAATGATGGTACACGGCGTAACAAGTGAGCACTCCAGTATCATGTAATCATCATGCATGTTCACGGGCAACTGTCAAGCATTACAGTAAACACACACGCGAAGGTCAACACACTCACCTCGCCGAGCATTTGATTCGTTAGTGGTTGATCGGGACCACCCACATTTAAAATTCGTTGGCATTTGGATTCATCCACCAAACAGTCCAACATGAACTCGGCAAGTTCTGATTCGGCAATTGGGTTGCATCGTGTCACAGCTCCATCCCCAAACAGTACATATGGAGATCCTGCCCTGATGGCATCGAGTTGACCAGATATCGACTTGAAATAGGCTGTTGGTCGGACCACACTCCATGTCATGATGGATTGGTTGGCCAATTGCGCTTCCAACTGTAGCTTGGCTTGCTGCAGTTGTAGGAGAGGGTTGCGACAGCAAAATGCCGACAGCAAGACGAAATGTCGCGCATGGGCAGATTGACCGGCGTGTAGACAGTTGAGTGTTGCTTGATAATCAATAGCATATACGTCCTTCTTTGTACCAGAAGGTGATGCCAAACACGATATAATAGCATCGACGGATGACACTTGAAGCGATGAAAGGACAGTTTTGATTTCATCAAGATCTTGAACGTTGCATTCTTGAATCATGGCACCATCAAATGGTGAGTTGCCGTACAGTAGTCGCGCCCGATCGTCACATGTCAACCATGTTTCGTTTCGAACCAGGGCAACAGTGTTGTAACCGCGTTTGACGGATTCCTGTACAACTGCACGTCCAATGTAACCAGTAGCTCCTGCAATGACAACTGTCTTGTTCTTGTTCGAATTCATGTCATTATTGTGGTCGTTATTGTTGCTGTCAATGTTTGCAGCATTTGCCGATGTCTTGAAACGTGTAGTCACCGGAGGCGACAGAGTTCGCCTCCAAAATGCCGTCGTTGTTGTAGTTGTTGTTTGTAATGATGTGCGAATAGACAATCCATGGATGGTCCATGCTGGTAGGAAGCCATGGACTACAACAACGTTGAAAGCACCAATAGCGAACAAAATCAGTTTCAAGTACCGGTAGGAGATGAGCTGGTTCACCATCCTTTTCGTTGTATTATTTCAAATCAGTGCGCGGGCGCTCCTCAACCTTGAATCGTTGCGTATGCATAGATCCTTCCCGAGTGAGACGAGTCCAGCAAATCTCACAAAGATGACGTCGGTGCCGATAGTGGGCGAGGAGATGTAGTGTGGATAGTGGTATAGTGGATAGTGAGTGTAGGAGCAGTGTCCAGTTTGCAGTATGAAGTGTGAACGTGAGTTGAATGGATCCTGCATTCAAGTTCTGAATTGCGGCGCAGCATCCTTTGATGTGTTGTCGTGCGTACTCTAGAGTCTCTGTAGCAGTGAAGTATGACAGTCCGTTTTCTGGAGCATGAATATCGAACTGGTCATCTCATACAAGTACTCCAGTGCTGTACGATTACTCGGGAAAATGGAGCATTGCGAGAACTGTCGTTGGTTTCGATTTCTATTTTTATGCATCAGTACTCAGTACTAGTACTATTGTCATACGTAGCACTAGAGTACCTACCTGGTACAAAACGTCGAACGGTATTCCCTCATTTGAGAGGAAGACACACGCATTGGCACCTGAACGCTTTTATCCAATCACATCGTGAGTGAAGTTCTATTCGTGCAGAACGCATTTTTACTGTAGCTTCTACCAGTACTCGTACCGGTTGGGAGTGTGAACGGTACTGGAGTACTGTACTGGATGAGTTCTTAGTGTAGTGTACTCGTGACTGTGCAGTACTTCTACCTGCGTTACCACTGTACGGTTGAGCATACGAGTGCCCACTGGCAAGAAGACTGGTCAGTGGCTAGTGGCTACGCATCGGCACTGTACTGTACATGGTACTGCGGTACTACGAGGAGAATGACCATATGTGTACATGTAGCAACTCTCAAAAAGGGAGGGTGTTACCATTTATCAAACTCTTCCTGTCTTTGGTTGCTGCAGTGTGAATCATCATCGTCCTTATCTTATTTGAGTGCAACTAAACTGATAGTCTATCTCTGTACTTGACTGGAACAGACAAACCAAACAGCATCAGTTCTGCGTTCTACATTTTACGCATTGAGAGCCACAACGACGTATCACAAGCATGACGATTCCAGTTCCGTCGACTCCAACTCAGTCTCCGCATCATCAGACTCAGAATCAGAATCTACGCAGGAGACCTCATGCACCTCACAATACTAGTGGAAGAAGCAGCGCAGTCATTGGTGATGGCAGTGGAAGTAAGACTCGAATCCTTTTGGCACTTGCCATTGCATGTTTATGGCCCGTTGTCTTTATTGTTCTGAGTGTCATTTTTGCCGATGCAACTGCGAGCGGCACAAACAATAATGCCGCAGCTGCGGCGGGACAATCGGATTCGACCAACCAAGAAATCATGAATCCAGGTCTTTCCTTTCGCAAGTATTTGGATCGAGTCGATATCATGGGATACGGTCCCACCCACCCTCGTGTTGCTGTCGTGATTGTTGGTTCTGTAGTATCAGCAACTACAAATGGTCAACAGCAAAATGTGTCGTCGAACATTATTTCGACAGTAGAATCGGTCTTTAGGTACGTTCCGCAAACGCAAAGCAGTACTCGCGTCGAAAGTACATCATATTTGATTCCTGGTGCAACATGGCAGAACTGCTGGTTCAAGCCGTAGCAAACAGACGTGCCGAAACGACTCGTGCTCACTGACATTTTCCCTTCTCACCATAACTACCATTGCAGTAACACGGATTTAAATCGTCTCTTTGTCGTTTGTGTGGCCGTGGATGGTGCTGCGTCGGATTCCAAATTAGTCAAACGATTAAGTGCCATTGATCAAGGGGCTGGTCCTCATTGGCATGGATTACGACCCGACATTCACACATCATCTGGTGGAGCAAAATCTAACAAGGACAACAGCAACCTCCATGAGGAAGAACCCCATGGCAAAAAGATTCATGTTTTGTTTTCCAAAGTCAAGCAGGGCACAGCGGCATCTCGATCGGATGCCGTCGATTTTATTTCCCTGCTATCCAAAAAACACGAGCGAGCTGGAATTAAAAGTCCAGAGGAAGATTTGATCCTTTTAATCATGCAAGCCGGTGCGGAACTCACATCTCGCAAATGGCTCTCACCGATAACATCGGCGTTGATTGTCCCACCACCGCTCATGGGGGATTACGACCCACAAGTCGCACTCAAAATCGCCAATGCTGTCTCATTCGGGGTCGAACAAGTCGGAGAAAACAAGGCTGTGGCATTCGACTACTCGCTCAAACCAACATGGGTGACTCCTAGCGCGAAAGATATGGCGTTGTCAAATGGAGATTCGTATCCGACCCCAGCTTTGGCTGGGCTTGCTACCGCCATGCGCCTTGCCACCTTTCAGCAGTTACCCGCGCAGGATCTCAGTCTCACGGACGATTGGGCAGCGAATTTAGATCTCGCCCTCAACCTTTGGCTCTGTGCCGATGGAATCGATGTTCTCAAGGACGTGACTGTCAAGTCGCCGTCATCAACTGCAGGTAGTGACTTTTTTGCTTCCACCGGGATGACCACGTTGGAACCGAAGGATGCTGCACGGTTTGCTGCTGCCTGGATGGATCTCAAATACGCAACTCGTGTCTTTAATGCAATCAAGACGACTCATCCCCAGTTGACGCAGTTGGAGTGGGACACTATGCTTGCACAGGCGAAAGGACGACCTGACTTTCCCGCTGGATTGCAAAACAAATGTCGATCATTCGCCTGGTATGCCGCAGAAGTGCACACGGAGCTGAATATGGACGATGAGGTTGCTAATCCAAAGGGACTGCCGTCTAGTGCAATTTCACCCGAAAGGAAGGCGGAGGAAGCAAAGCAGAAAGTTGAGGTCCACCTGCCGGATGCACCTTTGCAAATTCCAAAGGTCGAGGAAGAAGGACAGGACAAGCTTCCTCCACCTCCTGGCCAAGGCAAGAAAGAGCCAGATCCGAAAGACGTTGGAAAGGAGGGCAAGAAACCCTCCAAGCCACTTGATCCAGCAAGACTGGCGATCATTCAGAAGGCTCACCCAGTTGACACCACCTTTGTTGACGTTTCCTTGGGACATGCTAATTTTCCTCACAAGGGTGCGAGGGATGAACATGGCAATTGGGGATACGTTCATGATGAGACGGCGCTTCGGAGGAATCCTCCAAAATTTGAGTATCCAGGTCTCAAGGACGCATGTGACAAGCAAGATGACACGTACAAGATGCTCACGGAACAAGTCTTCGTTGATTTTAAAGCAAACGACGAGGCAGAGAAAAGTGGTAAAGCGCGTGCCAAGATCTTTTGCTTGGTTTACACCATCGACAGCGGTCATGACCGTATTCCTTTCATTCGCGAGACATGGGGGTACGTATTTTATTGGTATGTTTGCCTTTTCCTCCTTAGCGTTGTCGTCTAATGAATGTCCCTTGCAGTCCAAAGTGCGATGGCTTCATGGCTGCGTCGAACAAGACCGATGCGTCCATTGGTGCAGTCGATATTCCCCACGAAGGTTTAGAAGAATATGACAATATCTGGCAGAAAGTGCGAAGCATGTGGAGTTACGTATACGACAACTACTATGAAAAATACGACTGGTTTCACATCGGCGGTGATGATCTTTATCTCATTATTGAGAACCTAAGGTTGTACCTGGAAAGTGAAGAGATTCTGACCGCACAAAATGGTGGCATATACCTTCCATCTGGAGACGAGAAAACACAGACGCCTTTGTTCTTGGGCCGAAGGTTTAAATACTTGGGAGATCCGAACGACATTTTCAATTCTGGAGGATCAGGGTACACTATGAATAAGGCAGCGCTGAAGCTGCTCGTGGTTGATGGCTTTCCCAATTATTTCCCGCATTTGAAAACATTCTCTGAGGACACCATGGTCGCACGAATCTTAAGGAAGATGGGTGTTTATCCTTATGACACAAAGGACGAAGAAGGAGGTGAACGTTACAATCCATTTGAGGTAAGAATGTACGATTCTTGGCTTGTCGACATTATTGAATTATTTCTGATGTTCGTCAATCCCTCGCGTTCAAACAGCCTGGTCACCACTGGAGGTACCGACCACCGGCAGATATCAGCAAAGACTGGTACGCCAAGTATTCAATCGATGTCAAATGGGGCAAAGAACACTGTGCGAAACGAAGTGTGGCCTTCCACTATATCAAGAAAGAGGCGCACAAACGACTCTTTGCTCTGCTGTATCACCTGTGCCCTAAGTAAGTAATGTAGTAGTTGATTTAGATCATTCTCTTCATTTCGATCTCGATCACGCGCGGGTACGCGGTCGAGCAAGCTTTGTTTCGCTGACTCAAAGCTCATCAAGACCAGTAACATGAATTTCTTGGAGCTCTCCCTGTCCGACTTCGACTTCAAAATGACGTCCATGCGTTTTGGCAGTGTTATACGCAATGAAACGGTGACCCTTTCCGGTATAAGTATCCCAGCTCTCTCCTGGGGCAAGGATTTTGACAGGGATTTCCTTGTTCTCTTCTTCATTCCACCAAAAGAAGTGCACTAGGCTGTTGTGTTTGTTCACGAACGACACGCGAGCTGGAGTTTCAAAGTCCCTCCCCAAAATGAGTGCCTTGGCTGCACTGGCAACCATCCCTTGCTCGTGTTCATCAAAATCCGACATGGACGCGATTACCAAGGGCGCCATGTCGCTCAAGTGATCATGTTTCGATGTACGAGGAATGACAGAAACTTTGTTCTGGACGAGCCACTTGAGAATAACTTGAGCGTGTGTCGTAATGGTGTGCTCAGTGTCGCCTGATAGATGGTCGACAATGTGATCAAGGGAGGCGGCAGCGTTTGGTGAGCCATGTCGATTGCCGAGAATTCCATTCATGACATTGAATGCCTGGAAGTGGATTTTGTGCACGTTGAGGTACTCCATCAAATCGGGATCATAAAGGAAATGCCAGACATTGTGCTGAAGTACGTGAGGGATGACTCTTGCGCCTTCCTCAAGAGCCTTAAGATCGTCAAGATCGAAGTTGGAAACACCAATGCTTTCGATTTTGGGAAGACCTTTTCCAAGGCTGATTTTGCCCAGGAAGATGTCCTCCAAGGCGCTCCATGACTCCTTGAACGCATGGTCTCTATCGAGATGTGGTGGAGGCCCGGCATCCTTGACGGCTTTAGGAAGTGCAGCTTCTTCAGCCTCGCAGTCCATCCACTCGATATCATCGCGACAGCGAGGCCAATGAATCATGATATGCACGCGAATGTTGGGAAGATTGAGACGCTCCAAGGATTCCCGAACCGAAATCTTGGTCCTCTCGTATCCTAAATGAGTATACCAGACCTTTGTGACGACGTGCATTTCAGTGTCAGGGGCAGACTCCAGGCCTTTTTTAATGGCTGCTGCAATAATATGCTCATTGTTACTGGCATGACCTGTGTCAAGGAGTCGGTATTTGAACTCCATGGCGTCGACAATCTGTTTCTCCAGAAGCTCATGCTGAAGATTTCCAACTCCGAGTCCAACCAGTGGGAAATCTTGGCCACCAGAGAGTTTGACTCGAGGAATGTCATCCTCGAGACTCCGTGTAAGTCCAAGGATGGTCAATAAAAGGAAACAACAACGCTTCATCATAAGTCAACCGACGCAAATAAGTGAGTGGGATTATCAGTTGGCGTCAACTGCAGCAACAGGACAATAGCGACGGTCATCCTAAAACTATTATGCATCTATTTTTTTTAATATGACGGCGATGGCGGCAACAGGGATTGCTCATTCACGAGTTCAACGATGTACTGCAGACTGCAGGCCTATACAGTATTTCTCGGAGTTTTGGCTGCATTTTTTACCCTGTACTTGTACTTGTACTTGTACTTGTACCTGTTGTCCAAGTTGAGTGCAGGGTACAAGTACAACAGCAGGGATGCGCACACTACGATCGTATATACTGCAATACACGTTACTGTGAATACTGGAGGACTCGGAGTACAACATACCGCAATCCCAGTAGTCTATTCAACTGGCAAGTCTACTCCTTAATGCCAATACAATACGCACCTGTGACCCTCTAAGTCTTTCATCAGCCTTTCAATTTCGGAGTGTAGGAAATCCTGTTTGATGTGAGTTGGAATTGGAGTAACACGAGTCAAACTGCAGGCAGTGGCAGAGGAATTTGGATCCTCAATTACAGTGGTGGCAGATGCTTGTTGCTGCTGTTGTTCAAGTTGTTGGTGGTTAATGCATAAGCATGCCTGCACCTGTGATGCAAACTTCTCAATCCTCTCTTTTGTAAGCACATTTACGTTGCATGTGCAGCCCTTGACAAGCTCCTTAAAGTTGTCATGAGCTCGTTTCCTTGGCAATGGCATGCGTCAGCAGTAGTAGAATACGTTAGCAAGTGCCCAGCTGTTGTCCTCAATGCCCGCACCAGCCAACTTGGCAAGAAACTTTGGAGTTAGTATGACCTCAACTCCAAGCTGAGTACCTAGCTACTCAAGAGCAGCATCCTCTTCTATAAATCACAACATTCAGCCATAAGAAGTTGAAAGGAGTAATGTACATCCAGCACCTTGCCCGTGCCGTAATTGCATCTTTTCTTTCTTCGAGTGTGTACTTTTCTAACGAGGATGCTCTAGCTATAGGTGAGTCCTCATTCCCAAACTTGCAGGAAAGCTTTAGGCATTCCCTCCTATCTAGGAGCTGTTCGCTCCTTTATATCAGATACTTCGATGCCATTGTTCCTCGAAAAATCTTACCCCTTTCTTTTGGAAGAAGCTCCTTGTTGGACCTCTCAACAACTTTAGTTTTCCGGTCCGTCGGTTTACGGCATAAAATTCCTTGTTGATCAGCTGATAAGAACCACGGGCTGGCATTGTCAACTTTGAATACCAAGGACTGGGTGTCCGCAATACCCACCAGTAGAAGTAAGTGTGGACCAAGATATCCCGGCCCCGTTTGAATTGCCATCATAATCACCGCATCTCTCATTCATGGCTGTGCACCTCCGTAAGACTTTGACATTTGCTGAGCACTGCTGAGGAGTGCATTCTCGCGTTGATGTGCATGTCAGGGGTTGTGATCAAATATGAACACAAAGTCGAATTGGGGGTACAGTACTATATGCAAACCATCAACCACATTCTAGACTAGAACTGAAGAATCCTGTGATATGAGTTCCAATAGCCCTTGTTATTTACACCAGCAGTAAACAAGTATTTGACAAACGGAGATTCCATCAAGACAAGTTTGTGTATTGTTCCCAAAATCTGCATTGCAGCATGTGTATCAATCTTACTTGCTGTGCTCGCTTACCGCTCAGAATTACTACTCTTCGCGAACAACTCATCATTCATCAACACCAGTCTGCCGAATCCAAATTCTCTCGACACGAATGCCGACAACATGTACCCATCTCCTGGACTTCGGGAGTAGTGGTCTGCTGTGCAAATATGCTCTTGTCTTGTCCTTCAATCAAAGTTGGCCTTGTTATTGAAGATACTCGTATGCTGGTTGTTGCAATGACAGCAGTATCCAGCCTTGCTCTCGTCCTCAAAGTAGGTACACCCCCTCTGACATGATTCCAGTAATCAACGTGGAATTCGTGCATTCTTTGTTCCCAATGACATCAAAACAGCTTTGTCCAAATCCGAGATCCAAATTATTTATAGCCATAGCATCAACAATAGAAATGTTTATCAACCAATTGCAATAGGGTTCAAGAATGAGCAAGAAAATTGTTGCAAACGAGTGTACAATTTGCGACAACGTCATCTCGTTCATGGCCGTTGACGTAGAAGCTCATCCTTCAAGGATCATACCAAAAATCCAGAAGACACCCTGCGGTTGATAAGCTCAACTTCTCGAGTCTATGAGCACAAAGAAAATGTGTTTATAACTTCTTGGCTGTCCTCGAGAGTAGCAGTAGTAGCAGTCAAACTTGTACTTCTAGAAGTATCATACTTCTAGTAGTATCATCACCAGCTGTAGATTTCTATGCTGCAGCCTCCTCATCCTTGTGCCATTGTGATGGCAATCTTGGATAACAGAAGAAACTATGAAGTCGTGTAACGACCTGCTTCTATTGGTAGCATTGCTAAGTTTCGGACTCCAATAGCAACAATCTGTTCATTGCCATTGGCGAATGTTTTCAGCAATCTTGGCAGGGTTGCTTTCCACACTGGATATAGAGGTTCAGGTGGGGAAAGCATTCGAGCGTCCTAAATACCATGTTCCATTGGGCAGCATTGCTGCCTTCTGGCAGAACTCGATCAGTAGGCAACTGATGTGCAAGTCTGGAGAGCCTTCCAGTCAAATGAAAGGCTATTTGTTGCATCCGATGGCAGACATCACGCACGACATGGGACATTTGGATGGATCATCTCAACATCCAAGAAAGTCCTACTACTTACTTGCAGCGGACACCACAAATTCTACCTGCAGCAAACACTGCTGTGGTCTTGCTTCCTCATCACTGCTTCTGGTATCTATGCTCTCATGGGGACTCCGGCTGACATTCCCGTAGATTTAAATGTTTCACGGACAGTAAGTCAGCAATATCTAAAATACAACAGAACGTTAGAAAGGGAGCAAACAGAGTCCGGCAACCATACAAGGCTGACATTCTGTCACTGATACAAACTCTTATGGCAGACATCCGTCACCCCATGTGATTTCATTGGATCAAAGGGCATCAGGATTCCTTGACATCATATGCAAAGCTCCCTCGCGCGGTGCGTACGAATATTGACGCGGATTTTCTAGCGACAGGGTATCGGCTTCGAGGCAGATTACGTCCATCCTGCGACATTGATCACGTCTCGAACAACTCAGCATATCAATTTTATTCAATGGAACGCGCATGAAAAGTCAGTATGACGGTTGCATCAGATAATACCACATTAATGGATATCATCTGCGACGATACATGCAAGAAGAGAAACAATGGAATGACGCCCTGTCTGGGTTATCATCGATTTCCATCTTTTTGGCTGACATTTACACGATTAGTAACATTGTTCACGACCAACTACTTGTACCACTCGGACAGATTCAATATCACAGGTCTCCGGTCAAGCATGACATGCTGAAAACATGTCCATGCTGTATGTCAAATCCTGAGGACTATATCCATTTCCTCCATTGCAAGAAGGACAGCAGCAAGCAATTACCCGGAATTGCTGCTCTTCTAAAGGAGGACCCAAAAACACCCACTTTGATGCCTCATTTGGCGGAATTCAACACTGGATACAAATGGGTGCTGACTCGCATGTTTCTGTCGACATCGATGCATATCCCAAACACATGCACGAAGCAATCACGGCTGCATTATCCCAACAAGCGGAAATGGATGGGTTCAAGCATTGCGAGGCTTTCTGGGCAAATCATGGTATGATGAAGTTTCCATGATGTTGTATGAAGAGACCTCGCGTTGCCCGACTTGGGGATCCCATAGGAATGCAAACCTTGATTAAAGCACTCCACAGTTACACCTGTGAACTCTGGGCGGCACGGAATTCAATGTTGCACGACCATGAACATGAGGAAATGCGGAATATTCGCTCGCCAACAATCGCCATGATTCGGTAATATCACTCGCAGCAGGAACGTCTCCATTTTGATGACAGATGTTTTTGCGACCAACCATTGGACAAGATATTGAAAGCATCTGCCTGCTCTACACAACGCCGATGGTTGCAACGAGTAAGGGAATCACGGGCATTGCACACTCGACAAGGACAAAGACAGATGCGCATGACGACATATTTCTCACACAACAAAAAACAAGTTAACTTTGTACAACATCTACCGGTAGAGAAAAATAAAGACACAGCGCCTCGCAGGATCCCCGATGGATGGGTACACACCATTTGACGCCTACTAGTCTTGAAATGGTGATAACACAATAATTAGGTTTTGACTTGATTTGATTTGATTTCCAACAGTCTTGTAGAATGTTCCATGAAGAATTTCAAGACTGTTCAAAGTCTTACATGCTACCCTGCATAACTGGTGCCATGTCCATTTGTTCACATGGGCAAGTGCAAGTTGGTATAAGCACAAAAACATAGCCTGCTGTCAAATCTCAAAGATTTCAGCCTTTGTACAGAAATTGTCAGGATCACCATCTCGTCAGTATTGTCGCTGCCAACACCTAGCCCAGCATTTGGTCTAAAGAGCTGATATGCTTCAGGATTTTTGGGCCAATACAAGCATGAAGCAGCCAAGTTATCTACCTTTGTCTGTCACTTACTATGGGGGACTCACTCTCATTTTCATTGGTGTCTGGATCACCAACTCTTGTCGTTTGCAGCACTGGTGTTTTATGACAGTAAAAACAAGGGCATTTGTACCATTTAGGAGGACAGTTCCTTCCATGTGCCATTCAATGGGTGTGGGTAAGCCACATGTCTTGTTTCCGTGGAGAAATAGTAGAAGTATTGGTGTTTGTAATTGGCTGATAGGGAACACGCCAGTGAGGTTTGACCCATCAAACCTTCTCATGATTTCTCCAAACAAACTTGATTTCAACATTGCTGTTTTGAAGTTTTGCGTATCAATGATCATTATGCAGGCATCAATGTGACCAGACTTGCTTCCTTATTGCTTCTACCCAGCAAGTTGAAA
Source organism: Fragilaria crotonensis (assembly GCA_022925895.1). Taxonomy (NCBI): domain Eukaryota; phylum Bacillariophyta; class Fragilariophyceae; order Fragilariales; family Fragilariaceae; genus Fragilaria; species Fragilaria crotonensis. Next base: position 213,794 of record JAKSYS010000011.1, read on the forward strand.
CTTGTAGCCAGAAATTTGACATTTGAAGCCCATAGGCATTGTCAGCACGAAGCAGCATGGCAGCCCTAGACGTGAGTGCTTCTACCAACCTCACTTAGTCAGTGGGATACTCAAGAGTAAAAAGAAGGCTGCAGTTGGGGCTGTGTTGATTGTAAACAGCGCAGATATTGTAAACAACAGCATGCACTCCTATCATTGTGGACGAACTCTTGCTTTCAGCACAAGATTGCACAAAAAAATCCTTTACGTACTACCTATAGTAGTACAGCCTGTGCCAGGGTCCTTCTTGGATGTGAAACCTGCCATACAATATATAGCAATACTTGCTACTCGTCGCTAATGGCAATACAATATATTGGTGTTGTCAGATAAAGCCAAACAATAAATTGGTATTGTAAGAGGACCAATGCAACGCATTATATTGTCAGGACTAACCAATACAATGTATACTGTAAACAATATATGTATATATTATATATACTATTGCAATAAATTGTAATGCAATACCTACTAGTGTGTTCCTCACACTCACTACTGTTGTTGTTAGTATAGTGTCATCTGACATCCTTTCACCCACCTTGATTTCTATTGGAATGCGAATGCAATTTTTATGTATTTAACGTAGATTCCTAATGGAAAATTCAAAACCTGCGAATGGGATATGAAAAGTAGATTCAATGTAGCCTAGTCATTGCTTTGCCATATCCTTGTACAAATGTGGAGCAGCGAGGGAAGTACAACAGCCAGCAACGACCAATTACCACAAGATTTTTCAGCATCCAAATGTTGCTACTTGATTCCTTCACTATGATTAATTGTCCTGAAAATGGAGATGCCAGTCTTGCTTGTCATCTGTTGTGGCTGCTTTGATGGCATTGCATCTTTTCAAGAACTACTCTACTAGTGCTGTACCCCTTTTTGGCTTCTGGTACTGTACCTATGGACTGTTGAGTATCAGTACATCACCCACAGTACCAGCAGCAGGACACATTGACTTGCAAGAGAACCAAGACTGGAAGTCTTTGTAGTCTTGCCAAGATACCATACAAGAGCTACACCGAAGGATTTGACACATGAGGAATGAGTACACCCCAGCATAAAGTCTACTGTAAAGGGGAGAAATGGCTTTTGTCATGGGACCTTTTTGCAGATAAGTGTAATCTACTAGCTAGAACTCTCATTGCAGAAGTGAACTGGGTTTTGTGAATTATTTTCAATTTTTAAACAAACTGAAGTGTGAACAGCTTACGTTTTATGTACTGTTTTTTATGTAGTGCAGTACCGGTACTCCAGAGTTTTGAACTAGTACTAGTAGCCGTACGGTAGACGACCATGTACGAGGCATTTATAGGACGCAACTACGGTACCACATAAAAATGGCTTTGGCCCAACAAAATGGCTTTGAACCAATCACTTGTGAAATTCATGGAACTCTACACAAAAACAATCCTTTTTCCATAACTTCACACCGTGACCTATTGTAAAGCTCTCCTTAGTTAACAAATAGAGATATGTTCTGCTGATAGAAAAGCATTTTAATTGCTCAATTCTCTTAAATACGCATACTGTGGATCAGACCAAAGCATTGTTGCACGACCATTTTTCACATGTCAAGGATGCCCTCCCAATTTCTACAAGCTTCAATTCTGAATATTTTCATACGTTGGAGAGAATTCCACTTGGCGTTTATTCCACACTGTGTGGTAAAAAAGCTCATACAACAAAACCCTGTACCAATACGAATTTTGATTGACGAGTTACTCATCAAACTCTTGTGAAGAATATCAAGAACGGAGTTTTAAATCTTATTTATATATGCCTACATATTTATACACGACTTTGAACCAGTAAATGAAAAACGAAGACTTGTTGTATATCATCGATAGGCAATTTGGATCTTGCTCCAGTACTTTGATCATTCTTCATTGCTGTCGACAAGCAGATGAAGGATCAATGATACAAGAACTGTTCGATAAACATTTATGTTTCTATGGAGATAAAGTAATTTGAAACTCTTGTGAAACTATTGGTTCCAAGCCATTTTTATGTGGTAGGGGGTCTACTGTATAAAAAATCAATGACATCAAGGTGTACAGTACAGAGTACAGGTACTACCGTATTAGACTTCTTCTTCACAGCCAAAATTTTAGGTAGATCAGACACCTAAAAAATGAATTGTGGTTTGCATCGGGAAATGTCACACCCAAACTGTGCACAACACCGAAAACAGTATGTTTTACTCGAGTTAATTGGTCTAGTACGAGGACGACACAGTGCACATCTAGCAGATACGAACACAATCGAGGCCCACTATATTGCCAATAGCTCAATCACTTTCGGTCCAATTGTGTTGATCGAACATGATTTGGAACCGTCTCACTCGGGCGCTTCTTTTCATCTCCTCGGAATTTTTCCCCGACCCTTTCCCAAATTTTCGGTTTGGAGGGTCTATGGACTTCCAGGCTCGAACCCGGATGTCAGTTCGTTCTCTACTAACCCTCGAGAAACAAAGAAAGACAAACAATAATGAGGCACTAAACATCTATACCACCTGCCACAATTACTGATACATTGGTCACCAGATTGGATCCTGCTGGTGACTGCTGGTACAGCAAATGGCGCCGTCGCGTTGGACGACCCTTGTTCGCCATGTTTCTAAGATAGGTCGGCCACTTTGTTCTTTCTAAGTGTCGACGGCGGCCCTTTGGAGTTACTGTCGGCACGCCCAACGTGTCTACCACAGCATCAAAGACATTCCTGCAATGCAAAGCTGTCATAGTGTTGCAAAGCAAGCCTCGATCCTTTGCAGACAAATCTAACCGTGTCATTAGGAACTTGAATTCCTCCAACCGCCGAGTTCCATCTTTCAAAAAATTGACATCCTGGAATGACAAAAATTTCAGTGCACACTGCCCCGACACTGTGTCCTTGGTGTGCCATAGCTTATAAGCTACGAGAAGGCCACACTTTGGGAATGTCCAACTGGGAGGGACCCTTCGGAATTTACCGTGGTGATGCCAAATCTTATGCTCACTCGCGATGTTCCTGTGAACCACAGACTCAATATCACCATTCCTAGCCACAGGCTGCGCAAGATTTGGAATTCGTTTGTCGAGATCTGCCAGAAATTGTTGTCGACTCTCGTCAATCATACTCTTCATTCGAGTCTCAGACAATGTGCCACCCATAGTTCGATCATCCATTAATTTTTCGACGCCATCCAAAATTGCTGGCTGCAATCTTCCAAGTGTCACTTTCAGCTCCTCTAAAGCTGCAAGCTCCACAACGTGAGGTGGGACACCAGTCAGTTTCATGATGCACCTTTGAGCAATCGGGTCAGTTTCCCAAGGAAAAATTACTCGGACACAACGTCGCAAGGACAAAACCTCTCGATCTCTGAAAACAGGTGACATCCCAAGTGGTGAATCATCATGATATTGCTTTGCTGTATCGAAGTGATGAAGGAGCGAAGCAATTCCTAAACGAAGCGTCTTTCGGATGCAGACCAATGAGTTGTCCAGCTCGCCAAAGCATGAATTCAACACATTTTGAACCTTGCAATCCAGCTCAGCCTGTTTCTCCTGCACCAGCGCTGCTGCCTCACAAACGCCAATTTCACCATGGTAATAAAAGTCGGGAGCAGACGCACCAAATCTTGACGATAAAACATTCATTCCACTTAAAATCCGTCCAACATACTGGTCACCGGCACGCTCGTAAAGCATGTAAACGTCGCGGACACCTCCCAGAGTCCATCCACCTCGGTTGTTGACAGACACACTTGAAGGCGCAGCTGTTGTACCACTTGATGCAAACGTTCCAGCTCCCTTTCTTATTGAGTGCACACCTATATCGTTAGGGCCATATCCAAGTCCACGAAGCTCGTCAGCATGTTTAGCCAGCACTCGTTGCAGAATTATGCCAAATCGCTCCTCTTGTTTTGGCCCAGGGAAAAGCCTTCCATTTCCGTCCTGGAAAAGTTGAGGGTAACACAACAAGTATTCAGTTACAGCAGTTATGCAACATACGTGGTAATTGTCTGGGTTTGCGTAAATATGTCGTGGGTGCCAGTTTCGAGATCCTACGGGATCGTTCTTCAGCACGTGCGAGAACGAAATACCAAAAGCGTCTGCTCTCCATAACAAATGCTTCAGACAAATGCATGTATTGACACCTCTACACATCAAGTTCCATGTTAATGCCAAAAAGGCACGCCCAAAAATTCCTTCATGAGACTTTTCTTCAAGAAACCAAACCATCATCTTCTCGTAGACTTCGTACGTAATTTCACGTTTTCCCCTTTCGACCGAGCCGAGTCCATCCTGTGCTGCCTGCGCTACAACGCGGACAACTCCCTCCATATACTTGTCCACATTTTCGAGAAATGTTGCCTCGGGTTTAAACTTATGCCGCTTGAAAAGATTGTTCAATATTGATCGTTTGTTCATGTACACCTTGCCTTTAAATGGAACACCATTCTTCCGTACATTGGATGATAGATAGCTCGTGAAGTCGCGGTACGTAAAACTCGTCAAACTTGAATGGTGGGGGGCTTTCCTCCCAATCTAACCATTTGCGAATTGCACTTCGCTTCTCTCTGTCTGTTCTTCCTGCTTGTACCTCCGCAGTCAATACGTCGTCAACCAACAAGGCCTGTCGAACCTTACTTTCATCGCTGCATTCATTGTGATGTCCCATTAACCACATGATCAGCTTCACCAATTCATTCCGATTATTGTCGATTGTAGACTGCGATCGATTTAGCCTTGGACACTCATCAGGCATCATTCGCCTCTTTGTCTCTTTCACTAAGCGCTCGTGCTCACTTTCTTGGATGACTGCTGCAACAACACTGTCTTGTGCTGGTGATTCGTCTCCGGCTGGAGAATATGTGCCATCAGCACCAGCATTGGCTAATCCATGCACAAACAATGTAGCCGGTTCTTGAGTTTCAAATGATTGTCCAAAAGCTGCAATGCATTTGAAGCACGTTAGTAGGCTCGATCGTGAATCAACCTCTCCACACAGGGGATGGAGTACTCCATTGCAGACTACACAATGGCGGCTGGTTGCCGCCAAAGGACACGCTCCATTTGTCAGATCCACAAGTCGGCAGTTGTTTCCAAGGCAGCATGGAGCAAAAAGGTTAGTGGCATCACGTGATGCCATTGCAATTCTTCTTCTAATTGAGCAGACGAGAATCACGTGTTGTTTGCCGGAATCAGATCCCAAAAAACATTGTAGTGGGGTCTACGTGAAATGTACTGGGTCATAATTAGGTAAATCTTTACCTAAAAATCCAGCTACTGAAATGGAAGTTAAAACGCTACTAACAAACATGGCGAGCAGATGAAAAGAAATGATTGGGAAGTTCAGGAATTTTAGGTAAGGATTTACCTAAAATGACCTCGAAGGGCTATTGAATCTACCTAGAATTTCCCAACTTCTATCCTTGAGTAGTAGTACTGTACAATTCAGCAATCGTACTGTACAACCACTTTTTGAATCTACAAGAACGGTAGCACACACGACGAGATTCTGGATCGGGCGTAGAAGATGATGCACGCCTGCATGTATGATATATGATACCCATTTGATGAACTTCTACAGTATGATAACAGGTACTATCATTACCTATCTCGGATCTCGGAGTACACGGACAATGATCCAGTGAAATTCCGACGTGCCATTCATCCCTGGGCACTTGTACTTGTACAACGTCTGTTACTGGTACAATGTAATCCGAGTCCTGTAGTATCTTTCCAATACCAGATGTAACGTAGAAACTCAAGTTCGACGAACAACCAAGCAAGATTCGAACGGAGTGTTGAGTCATTGGCATGACTCAAAACGAACGGTAAATTCACATCGGAGATTCGTATGACGTATATGCAATCTTGCATTTGTTGAACATTAGAGAGATCCTCTTTTATTGTTAACAGTACGGAACCCGTAACCTTACGAAGATTTGGCGTATTTTTGTTACAGTAATTTACATTGCAAATTTTTGTCCTCTTTTTAGAAAATACAAGATGAATTTCACTAATCAGATTCCTTCGAAATTTCTCATATCATTCAACAAGATTCCGTTTTCTATCAAAACACTTGGACTCTCGGACTACCGGTAGAGATCATGCAAGAGCAAGTACATCGACGCAATCACTCCCTCTATCGGTGTTGTCCTATCTCTTTGATTGCATACGTAGTATAAAAAGTAGGATGATGATTGACTATTTATCACTACTGCTACTCTAGTTCCTTCGCTGTTTTTCTGCCCTTTGACAAATGCTGCAGAAAATTTTTGAACATGTCGGCTTTTTGCAGCTTCATTTCCTGCTTTTCAATGTGATCAGCCTGTCCTGTTGAACATCCTTCATTTGAAGATGCTTGGTTAAAGTCAATCTTTTCCTTCTGATACACTCCTTTGTGTGGCTTTTTGCCTCCATGTGCTCGCCGAAGCCTTCGTTGAACGCCATGATACAAAAGTCATCGAGAATCTCTTTAACAACAGTCTCGTCAAATTCTCCAAACACGGCTTGTGCAATATCATTGTCCATGCAATCTGGAGAGAGAGAGATTGCGTCCAACTGGCATTCCACTTCACGGTTGTCATCGTCGATTTAACCAAAGAAATCGCCAATGCCTGTGATAGGTTTCAGCTGTTTCTATGGAAGTAGTAATCATCCGCAAGACCGACCTCTTGCATCATTTCCTTTCATCGGATCAAAACATCACTTTTCAAGCTTGACTGTCACCGACCTACTTGGGCATTGGCATCCTCCTTGTTGCTTTCAGAGCTAAGCCACATACAGTGGCCGATGCGTAGCCAGTGACACCCATCTGCCTTTGGTACAAGATGTCATGTTTCTTGTGTCCACGCGACCGCAGATAGATGTCGTTTCTTCCGTTGAATCACCCGAAACAAGGGCGATCGAATGACCAACATAGCGATGTGGTTGTTCTTAGAACGACCACATCGCAATAGCGAACGTCATCGTCGAGTTCCGATGAGGACTTCATGCAAGATTCAATTTTTGTGCGTTAGCGAACTCCCGGACTCCCGGTGACATACAACATACATGCAAACTGCGCCGCCTCATGTCAGATTCTTGCGCAGGGCAAGATGAAAAGTCAACAAACTCTATCGTAATAGGCCGTACGCTGATATACACAAATCATGTTCCATGTGGAAGTACTTTCTGAACAAAGTAAACACGTGGAACGGAATTTGTTCAGTGTCAAGTCGAAGGGAAATTCGGGCTTCAAATTTACCAAAGGACCCCAAAATTCATGAAGTTAAGGGAAAATCGAATCTCAAATTTACGAAGCTGAGGACCCAGAACCGGTACTGGGTCAGGAGTTCTGTAAATTTGTATTGTAAAAATTCAAAAGAGGATCTCTCTATTCTTCGTTACAATCACTATGACATACGGCACAAGGCACGACATCGTATGTATGCATGGATGATTTCAGTTTATTGCCCTTGGTTCTCCAAGTGCACGTGCTACTGTACTTGGCAAAGTCAAGGAGTTTTTTAGAATCTTTCCAGCATAAGGAGTCGCGTAGAAACCTACATGCGACGGTGAAACTTAAGATTGCCCAATCGTATATTCTCCCCCAAACAAACCCAAATGCGAATCGCTTTTGCTTGTCTTGCCTCCTGGTTTTACTTGGGATCCACAAATCACCAACTACAGTTATAGCAGCAAAAGAACGTGCGCCATGAAACCTATCCTTGCGGTCCCCGTCGTACTTTATTCCCTCTTGCTGTCGCCTTTGCATGTGTCCTCTCTCACCTCAATTAAAGTGAGCAACGATCTTAGTTGCATCGGGCGGTTTCGCTATCAGATTTACGTTGACGAAATGTCCCGCTCTGATATTCACAAGTACAAGGAAGAGACCATTGATAATGCCAAGAAACTCATCATCGACCATATGGATTCCACAGCGACGAATTTTGTTGCGGAGAACGAAACCGGCGAGATCATCGGCTGCTTTCGGGTCAACTTTGGAAGGGATGGCAATCTTGGCGAATACCCAGAATTTTACGAGTTGGAGTCCTCACCTGAGAGCTTGGCCCATGTGTGCATCTTTTCTCGCTTCGCTGTCATTCCTAGTTACCGCTCCTCTCTTCTTCCTATTCAGATAATGAAATACGTGTACAAGTACTTGCTTGAGAACGAGCGAGGTATTCATCGGGGTTACCTTCTTACGAATAAACAGCTGGCTGAGTATTATCAACGAATTGGATGCTCTGTCATGTTTGAAAAGGAGCACCACCACTATGGTCGTGTCACTGGTCTCGAGGTAGATTTGTATTCTCCGAACTCTGTCCCTATGACTAGTATCCTTAAGCGAGTCACGACCCAACAAGAAGGCTTTTCTATGCCGGCTGCGGCAACCACTCCACAACGTAAGTGGTCTCGTGGGAGTTCCCTAGTCTTAGGAGCAACTACCACATCCATGGGAGAGATGGATGCAGTTGACACTGATACAGAAATTGAATCAACAACTGCCAAGAATGACTTCAGGACTCAAATCGGAGATGCTTTCCAAGCGGCTTTGGAATCATTCATGAAGTCCAAAACGATCTCTCTTATGGCAGAAGGATCCATAACTCTTTCTCAGTACAAGAGTGTCTTGCGCGAAATCTACTACTATGTTCGCGAGGACCCCCAGATCGAAGTTCTGATGACCGTCTACCTCCGCGGTCGCGATCGCCGAAGCGTGAAAGGCTTGCTTCAACACGCCATCTCCGAAGTGAACCACGAACAGCTGGCATTGAACGATATCATGGCGTTGGGAGAAGACGTGAGTCAAGTCGCGATCAGTCGTCCTCTGCCCACAACAATGGGTCTTATCTCATTCGCCTTCTATCAAGTCATCTTTCGAAACCCCATTGGGCATCTTGGATACCTCTACTTCCTCGAGTTTCTTCCCACAGCAGTCGGGAATACCTTGGTGGGCATGCTTCGATCGAGCGGTATCCCTGAAGGAGCAACTACCTTTTTGCAAGAGCACATAGAGGCCGATGTTGGTCACAACAAGTTAATGGAAAAGCACATTATCGATTTAGTGCAAACCCAAGAGGACTGCCATGCAGTCATTCACGCCATGCAGACTACAGCTGTCCTGTATGCTGCCCTCTTGGACGGCGCAATCGAACAAACAGAGATGTCCGCCCATTTGCCTGACGGCGAGGAAATCTCGAGGTCAGCGAAGGCCTAAACTGCAACAGATCATGTGATGGTACATTGAAAACATCACACACAGCGGTTAACTCCTACGTTTGAACCACCCGCCAACCACACAAGAAAGACGACAGAGCTCAGGAGGATGGTGAAATTTTCAGTGCGTAAAACGACAAAAATTAAAAGGAAACGGTATGTACGTTATCATTTATGCGTGTATGTATAGGGTACACAAGTAAATTGTACACGATTATTATGTAGTGGCATACCTGTAAGCTGGGTAATCTTAATGTATCTGCTTCAGAATATAAATATAGACATAACACCAGCAAGTTACAGGTGTTGGGTTCGCTGAAGTGATTTTGGTAGGTACTCATGTATGTATACTAAGTCAACAAGAATACTTACATAGTTGTGCAGCATATAAAAGACTACTCGAGTACTCTACTACTACTAGCACCTGTAAGTGGGCAAGTCAAGATCTATTTAAACATTTAAACTTAAACATCACAGTACGGAGTACTACCGGTAGTTGAATACGGTGTATCATTTATATTTTCTCTGTTTAAAATAAGCGAAAGGCAGAAGTGTAGAGGGGAGCCCGGGACATATCGAGCCGATTGAGCTTGCTAAAAAACTCTATATGTGTATACTGTGTATTCTACATTATGCAAATCAAATTCATATCAACTACAGTAACAGTTACAGTAATAACATACTGGTAAGAAACACAGTTTTCGTTTTTTGCACATAAATGCTACTGTACACCGTACTCTAGTAGTAGAATCCAGGCCGCCCATACGCTATGCAGCTACTTGTACCGTAGTCTAGCTAGTAGTCTCTAGTTTGTGCATAGTGGCTATCGTAATTGCTGGTACCTGGTACTTGTACCTGGAAGGTCCGGCAATACGGGCGAAGTCCTGAATAAAGGAAGTATGCGCGCCCGCCGGGAGGGAAACAAGTTCCGATCAATGTCTGGCTGGCGCAAAATTGGATGTGCCGGCGTGGTGGTGACACGGCTGACGTCTGCAAGAAAATTTGCTTACAGCGAAAAAAATTTGCTTACGGAATGAAATTGCTTACGGAATTTGCTTACCATAAGCAAATTTATTGTAAGCAGAAATTTGCTTACAAAATTTGCTTACTGGGAGATTAAATTTGCTTACGGGGACTGTCTTTTCTACGTAAAAACATACCAATTTTCAAACACCTAAATAAAATTTACTTACAGCAAAGAAGAATTTGCTTACGAAAATCAAATTTGCTTACAGAAAAAATTTGCTTACAAAATTTGCTTACCGGCATAATTTGCTTACTGATTTTGCTTACTGTCAAGAAAAATTTGCTTACGATGCAGCAACCTTGCCGGCTCGGATGGATCATTACGATTGCTAAAATTCTCGCATCATGCAAATCGGAGCAAGGCTGGCGCGCAAACTCAACTGCCCCTAACGGTACGGCTGGAACGTGCATGGGCCGGACCCGGACCTTCCTGGTACAAGGACTGTACAATGTATGCCTTTCAAGGTGTATAGTGTATACTTACGTTTAGGAGCTCGACAAAAAGTACAGTAAGAGAAAGTCTACACAATTTTACAAGTATTTTTGTCGGCTCGATAACCTGACACATACGAGCTCCCCTCTAGCTACGGTAGGAGTAGGCCGACAGCCTCAATCCTCAATCCATGAGACGAGGGAGGGATCGCTGTTGGAGCGTGATTTTGGTCTCGCTACCACACCACGTATGTTCCATGGACGCAACTATCACAGCCTCTCAAACAAATGGCCAATGCATGCCATAATCCGATGCACCATCGGGACGCTCATCATCATTAATTTTAAGATGTTTCAGTAAACGAAGTGTGGCAGGTGGTGGTGGGTGGTACGGTGACGGACTGTTTGAGCAAATGCACCATTGCCGTGATTACGGGAGGAGAAGTAGGTCACACCAATTGGAACGATTCCACGTCCCAAGTAGGCAACGTCTATGAAGCTGATGGAGTCGGAGGGGCTTGTCGCCATTTTTGGCGCAAAATTAGAAGGCAGGACGTTTCGGGATTTTACAACCCGAGGGCCCAACGATTATTACACCAAGAATGATTTCTGCGCCTCCCTGTATCTGGGAATAGTACAAGGAGCCGACGACGAAGAACGGATGCACGTACCAACCGTGCCGAAAAGATCATATCATCGTATACTGAATTACTCCTTACCTTCTGTAGGGCTTTTATTACGAACGGCTTGTCTCATGGTTTCACCTTGGTGGTCGTGCAGGGTCTAGAACGACTTGAAGGATTGCGGGATGAGAGCAGATTGTGAATGGCCGTGAAAAGAAAACAAATTCCGAACGCCGAAAAGTAGGACAAAGTAATCTTCCTAAAATCCTCGGCCAATAGCACAGAGATCGGCAGCGGGACGTATGCCATGCTCATGACACTAGTCGAATTTCCAGATAGCATTTCCACGGCCACACCACTTGCTAGATAGGCACCAACATTGACCAAGACACTGCTCTCCATCGATGGATACGCAGCTTCAATAAAATCACCAAACAGGAGGTTTGTTCGAAGTCCACGCCAGCTGAGCGCCGTCGTTTCAATAGTTCGGTGGGCGCTGGGGAATAGAAGATTGGCGCTGCAAATGCCAGCCGATACCAATACCAGAGTTGCTTCATCGATTGCACCCCACAAACTCGGCGCACCCAATTCCATTTCAATCAAAATTACGGGAAGACAAATTGTATGGTAGAGACCAACTTTACTTCCCCAACACGATAGAATACCAATTACAAAACCAATCCCAGGGTAAGTTCCGCTCATGGGAAGATGCACGCACCAACGTACAAAGTCTGTCAAGATTTGCAGGTACGAGATCAGGGGCGCGAGTACAATAGCGACGACAGCCCCCACCCCTCCAGCAACGACAAGATTGGTCATTGTGGCTGGGATGTTCCACACAATACAACGAAAGAGCACTCGATCGATGGACGATGCCACCAGAAATCCTGCCAGCAGTCCTCCCAAGACTGATTTTTGACACACCACGGAAGCCACAGCAGCAGCCATGACCGCAGTCGAACCGTGATGAGGTGCACGCGCTGTTGCCATGACAACACAAGAAACAGTTGGAAGTGCTTGCGTTTGAAGTAGGGGCAAGACATGATCCAACAACCACGCTGAATTTGTGGACGAGAGGAAGGGAGCCAACACACTGACGCATCGGCAACTTAGGACAACTGCCCAATAGGCAGGTAAACATGCATTCAACACACTGGTCCAACTCGGGACGATATTTTGTTTCGAGGAGTAAGGGCGATATGGCTTCTTCCAAGCTGTAGCCAACGCGTGGGTGTAGGATACCGCTCGTGTGTAGGATGTGGTGGCGACTGATCCACCAGCGTTCCCAACCAATGAAATTCCAAACTTGGACGCTGCCACAGACAAGCTTGTGCCTCCACTCCCGGTCACAGGAATGTTGACCTCGGCAGCAGCTCGAAGTGTTTCTGCGTGAATATCAACGCTGCACGATATGCAAATGAGACCATGAATGTGACCAGCGCGAATTTGTTTGGCCAAGTCCTTATCCATTTGTTCACATGTATTGTTGACTTCCCTGAGCAATCCCGTTGCGACAACTTGTACCTCAATCTGCTCATGACAGCCACTTGAAGCTATCGAGTATAGAGCTGCGGTATCGCTTTCAGGGTTGGCCAAATCAAAGCCCTTGCCACCACGCAAGGACACAAACAGTGCTCTCGTTATGCCAGTACTGACTTCGACTGCGACAGAATTGTTTCTGTCAGCATTGTGCAGGTGCGTATGGTTCAGAGTCGCATGATCGTCATATCCAGTATCCTTGTTCTCCACCTTGTGCAGTTCTTGGTGAATGGTTCGAAGCAGCTCAGCAGCATCCGTGTGTCCAAGGGTGGCTGCTCCACCACCCGAGCTTCCAATGAGTGCGACGCAAGGCATTGTATTATATACAACGAGTACGTATGCATATGTTGTGGCGTGTACATAGGCATGTGCGGAATGTCGCTCCGTGCACTCCAGACAACTACAGTACAAGTACTCACACGGTGGTTCCTATCGAAAAAATCTTCTCATCCTTTTTGGGGAATTTCATCCGACACGTCAGCAAATGTCGCAGTTTTCAGAACCCGGAGATTCCTTTTCGATGAAGGAAATGAAGCTTCATCCGTGGGCCCATAACCTTCATCCTGGGGGGTCCGAGGATGAAGGTTATGTGGCCCTGTGTCAAAACTGCACCTTCATCATACCTTCATCTTTTGACAACATTACACGTGTACATTTTTACCAGTAAAATTGTGCTCCAGTACAAGTACTTTATCATTGCAGACATTGACATTCGATTCTGGAGTACATCTATGCGCAATGCTTTCGAGGCAAGCAGAGAGAATCTCACACTATGACGACGGCCGATGCATACTCCGGACTAGTAGCTGTAAGTGGTAGTAGTGTTATAGACCTTTTATACTATTCGTACCTTGATTTGCACCTCGCAAATCATCATTTGCATGCGGAACACTGATCCACCCACAGTGCTTTTGTTGATGCAACTACTTCGGACTTAGGGGCACGTCTTCGAAGCAAACTGAGTGCATCTCACATACGATGGGCTCTGCTACGTACGCTGAATGACCAACAGCAGGCAGTAGCATACCGCCATAAGGATGAACATGATGATCACAGATACACGAGGAGCGACACTACCCACCATGTCGGTCTTGCCATAAAAAAAGCGCCATTCTTGGACACAGCCAACCAGACGCCGACGAGAATGGCGACGGATATGACACCAGCACACGGGTCCAGAAGAGTTTCTGGGAAGCGCTGCGCGGACGTCCATTCAACTTGATTGGAAACTCAATCGACCAACCATGATGGTGGTCAAGGTCATGGCGATAGTGGAGGAGGGGAAGATTTCATCGCAGTCCTAAAAGCAGGTTTGTCCTCCCTTCGCTCCGTCATGGCAAGCGAGACGAGAAGGTACCGGATGAAGGTGAAGAATGCAACAACCTCAAGTCAGCGGTCGCAGTGGTCTGATTGGTAGCTCATTCCATTGGAGCACAACAGCAGGTTGCAAAAGACAGCGAGTGTGCAAGATGTGAGGATCGAGGATTTTTATGACGTTGACGAACGAAGCGATGAAGATGGAGCAATTTTTGCAAAAATTTGATAGGGGAAGCAAGAAATCTTCATCGTTGTGTCACGGAATTCTGTTTTCAGAATTCCGTCGATGAAGGTGGGATTTTGGATGAAGATTTTTTCGATAGGAACTCAGAGCTCAGAGTCAAGGTACAGCAGCTAACGGCTGTTATTGTGCCGTTATTGACGTTGGAATTTCGTCGCCGCCAGCTGAGTCCCATCCGGCTTTGGATACGAAGATTCCCACGCCAACTGTATACGGCGAAACCCCAGTACGAAAACTACAGTTGTCCTGGACTGCTTTCCCGCCTCATAACCTCCTTTTCTACAACAATTTGTCCACATTGACCCTGTGCAATCCAACTGTAATTCCCCTTCATATGCCAACTAATTCACGACATGTGTCCTTCATCATGTTGTCTAAGCCTGACCCATGTTGCAACAGTTGTTGCGATTGTCAATTTGCTCGTGGAAGTGCTGGAGTTGTTGTTGGTGCTGAGAATTCAATGCCCTTATCACTGGAATGAAGGCTTTGAATGCTCACTCCCACAACCCTCTAACTTTGCAAAAGAAGATTAGCAAGATGCAATCAAACCTGGATTGAAATGGTTCTTTTAAAATGAAAACTAGAAATGAGCTCAAAAGTTAAACTAACAGAATCCATTTGATTGAACCTGGATATTCTACGAACTAGTACTAAACAAAAATAAAATAAACCTAATTATCGGGTTAGCACCGTGTGCGGACCGTACGGGCTGCACTGTGTACCCCACTCCGGCAAGCTATGCTCGCGAGAATTATGATGTGACTTTACATATGAATGTGCAGTAGTACCGAATACTGCGTTGCGTGGCGATACCTCATTTTTCTTTTGTGGTACGCTGGAAGAAGCTTGTTATCATACATTGCCGCTGGCCGTCTGTATCTTGTCTTGTTTTAGAAATTCTGGCTCGTCGTAACCATCTTCGTTTGTTGGAAGTCGATGAGTTCAGTAGAGTGTCCAGGTTCTTATCACAGAGGTATCGATCGTCAAAGTGTAGCATTGTTTGGTTGGTATAATACTGTCTGATTTCTGCTTCTTCGGCCGTGAGGGTTGCTCGTTTTTTCTGCTCGTCTCTACCATGTACGAACTAGTACTACACAGCCTTGATCACGCCGTGTACTTCGACTCTCAGTGCTTGTACCACTACTCAGTACTCCGCGGACGAAGATATGACAAACCCGAAAGAGGAGCACAGAAACAAGAGAACACGTTCTAATGCATATCGTACTCAGAATATACACAGTAGTACACAACGTTGTTGACGTGATATGCTTGCTTATTGCTTCAGCCCGTCCTTACGACATAGAAGCTGAAAATTCGGTTCTCAAACAGGGATGGAAAACTGTATTTAATTAAGCTGTCTTTGATTTTCTTAATAGTTAAAGCATGCGGTGAGAATTCACGGACTTTTGTATTTTATTGTAGTTATTCTTTAATTCCATTGAATTGAGTAGTTAGGGTTAAAGGTTCAGGTAGTACGCAGTACGCAGTAGTCAAGTCTCCAGTAGACTAGTAGCTAGCTAGTGGTGAATGGTGAGAGTGCCCAATAGGAACAAATGCGAATGCAGAATTCATGTCGTCGGGATGTATTGACAAGCAGGGTTATGGTTTGATGGTAAGGCTTATTGTTGTCTTGGAGACTGAGTGTCATATTGTTAAGTACATCATATGCACATCAAGATTTCAGTTCCCCTTTTGCAATACCCATGGCATTGTCTACCTACTAGTAGTACTCAATCCACGTTTCCTGCAATTAGGGCTTTCCACAGAAGCAGCAGTATTCTATGACGATATTAACTTCTTTATTCTTTGGCTGCACACAAGAATGGTATCACTAGCTATGAATGAGACGAGTAGAGAGGCAATCTTCATTGAATACACAGCACCAGACTTCCATGTTCTCTGAGGATTTCCTGAAGAACTTTGAATACAACCCACTATAAGAACTCAGAGTATTGTTAAAGAACTGTAAGAGTGCACTTCAGTTCTGGATATGTGAGGGTTCTACACGCCGGTGCCTTGTTTTGACGGGTATTCCAGGTAAGCATAACGTCATGCACACTACTACAATGCATTAACAATAGCTGTTGTAGTCAGTCTACTGCGGTACATTGTTCATAATGATACCACTCATAAAACGATACCACTCATCAAAACAAACGAAAACTAAAGGTACCCTTAATAAAAATTAAATACATCTTTTATTAGTTATAGATTAAAGGTCATTATTCGAACAGAACCTGTGTGCAATAATCCATCCTGTTCTCAAAAGTTGACCCCCAGTTTTGTTTTTTGAAATGCCCGGCCGTGTTATGGGATAAAACTGTACTGTAAAACACAATCTACAAACATCAACTTTCTGATAGAAGTTGGTCTGCAAAACTTGGGCCAAGCTTTGAGGACCAACATTTATTAGAAAGTTGGTAATCCACTGAGTCCTTTCAATCAAAGTACTAGTCAACTCACATCTTAAGCAAATGCAACGGAACCATTGGCATCACAGCAACACACACTTTCTCATTGGGGTCAACAATGTCAGAGCATTCTTGGGCAAAGCGTCACTGGACAGTTAGGTCGTCATGCTTCCTGAGGGCATGTTACTGCATATCCCTACCGGCCTAGGTTTCACTGTTTTGTCTAGTCTGATACGGTACCGTCATGAGCAGTACCGACGCATGACACTCGCATGTAGTCGAGTCACCACCAGACACTACGCGGTGACCTACGTTCGCTGATTACCAAGTGTAGTCTTAAAGCGGAGCACCTTTATGCAGGGGTCGGTGAAGATAACTTTAACTATACTGGACTTACGATGCCTTCAGCAGTTGTAACTTTGTACTGCGAGGTACGCATGGTTGGTTACTGGTACTGCAATACGCAATTCTCAGTACCAGGTCACAGGAAACATACTTATGTTTTCTAGCCTCCAGTATTCAGTTGTTTGTGAGTTTCGAAGTTAATTGCAGTTATACCCTGCAGACGGTACCAGTGGTGTAGTAGCATAGTACACATTACTATACCTACGTACAGTACCCGAGTTTTCAGGGATTCTGGTGAGTTCCAACAGAAATCATGGCATACGTCATCGATATCCACTTAAACCATGTTGCGAACACCAATCATTTCATACGCATTTCTCTACGTATCCCTAGTACATAATTACTCGCACCCACGACCAGCTAGTTACCCTTTACCTTCGTTAACCCCGCCCTGTCTCAGTTGTATCCTACTGGACGTTGCAGTTTTTAGTTAAGTAACCAACAAGTTTCAGTAGTTAGTTAAGTCACTCGAGTAGTCCCAGTAGTTGGTTAGTTCATTGTCGTGATTTCTTTAGAAGTTGGTCACTGCAGTTAACTAACTGCAGTTAACCGGAGGTCCAGTAACTTATCACCGACCCCTGCCTTGATGGACTCCGCTCACAACTCTAAACTTTGCCTCTTTCATCTGCTCAATCGCACTCTTGCCGGTCTAGGATCGTAAGGTTCAAGAGCATCGAATAGGGCGTTGTCAATGCACACTCCCAAACCTCCACCACACCTCCGCCACCTCGCCATGCTCGTCAACTATCATTGGTCTGTATCATTCCCCAATTTCATCTCACGATTCCGGATTGACGTGACAACGAGGTAGCATCGCCGCTGCTTGGTGTCTAGCTAACCCTGCTCCCCAGCGAGCGCGGGGTTCCGAATAGGGGTTCATACGGTTTGGCTTCACAGGGCATCACTGATACTATGGAAGGCTCTTGTCAGCAAATAATTCAAGAGTGCCAGTGGAACAACAAATTTGGCTTGGTGGTCGAAGCTATCACCAATCGAGGAGTCTCAAGACGATTGTACAATGAACATGATGAGCAACTGCTTGATCTTCTTTTCAATAGCACTGCAACTGAGGAGAATAAAAATACAGGAATGTATCAAGTAGTAGGGCGATGTACTTACGCAGAGGATGCTGGGGCAGATAGACCAGCAAAAAGGCGACGAGACAAGTATGTGGTAACGTACACTATCACCAACGATGTCTCAATGATGGTAAGAAGCATGAATTAATCGTTCATTCTTTTGGTCCTGCTGCCTGGCTTCTCATGAATATCATCCTCCTACGATGTTGCTAACTGCCAGGTGTGGCATGTACATTGACTCTCCAGATCTTGATAACCCACCATTCTACACGATGTTATGGCGTCGTTTCAGAATACCATATGCCACTTTTGAAGGATTGGTTTCAATGGGAGAGGAATATTCTTTGTTGGCACGCTGGAGGAGTGGGAGCACCAAGAAAGTTATGGGACAAGAGGCAGCGCCTCTTTCGCTTCTAATTGTATATGCTTTGAGATACCTTGGTCCACGCCGCGACTGGATGTTCAATGATCTTTCGGTGAAGACTGGCATATAAATGCCGAAAAAGCAGCTGAACACACAGCAGAATACACATGAGCTGGTCTACCTGGATGCATAGGATCAACCGATGCCACTCACAAACTTCTTGAAAAGAAGGTTGATAATTGCTTGAGACAGAGCCAGCACTTAGGGTTTAAGTCCTCTCAGCCGCACTGCAAGAGACTACAACATAAGCAAGTGCGAATCATCGTTGTCACCACATACTTGCAACAAGAACACGGCATCCAACAAGATGGAATGACAAGACATTTGTTCTTTTTGACATTTTTGTTGTTTCTCTTAATGACGGGCGCCATTTGGATGATTGTGACCTTTGAATTGTATCATGAAAGTGATTGTGATGGAAATATTGAGAAGGTTAGTAAGTACATAGGTGCATGCATGGTAAATTGTTGATAAGAATGGATATCTCATCTGGTCTCCACCATTGAAGACCTCAACGAGTCGTCACATAATGGGCTTTTCACAATGTCTTGGATCCACGCAAAAGGATGTGGAATGTACATTTTGAATATTGAAGGGGCGATTTAGAATTCTTAAAACAGGAATACGTTTGCATGGACAAGAATCTGCCAACAGAATCTTTATGACTTGTTGTGCACTTCACAATTGACTTCTTCATGTTGATGGTTTCATCCAAAGAAGCTCCACAACATCAGATGGATTGCCTCCTGTTGGTACTAAAGGTGTTGAGGTAAGGTATTCTTGCAACCATTGATGCCCTTCTCAAATGTCTTGTTCAATATTGCATAATGCCAAGAAGACATTTTTAAGTTGTGACTGGATGCTGGAACTAGCTAACTCACAAAGTGAACATCAATCCTTCAGAGAAAATTCAGGCCAAAATAGGTTAATAAGTTTTCAAAACTACCGAAAAAGCTGTTTTCGTGTTTACACGAAAACAATGAGGCGTTGTCCATTCTCTTTTTAAGTGTAGGGCTGTATCATGTTTGACGCTTGCCTTCAAGTTTAAAAAGAAAATGATTGGTCAATGTAATATAAGTGTAAGGCAGTATCCTCGGGTAATAAGATGTAGTATTGCCATTTGACGTTGGCCGGGCCCTCAAGTTTCTGATTGGGAGGCCGTGTATGTCCCCGAATCGAGCCGATCGAGCTTTTCCAAAAAAATCGACTCCATAAATTATATCGCATATTAAATTACACATCAAGTTTACCTACAAATCTCAGACTGCTCCTCTGAGGACAGAAATACCGTAAAGTGTACCAGTAATAAGTAGAACTCAGTACTCCCGTACGCTATTGCAGGTGATGGCCGGCTCGATTAGGGGACATACACGGGCTCCCTGATTGGCCAAAGGCATTATTTACTTAAAGAGTCTATTTGTAAGTGCGTGGCTGTTTCAGGTACACGTGCTACCTACGGTGATACAGTACTCCGGTAAGACAGTAACATAGGGAGAGCATGCTGATTGGTACGGCTTGACGTCATTTCCTTGCATTCTAATCGGATCCTGACATAAAACGAGAGCGAAAACTTTGCTCTAATATGATATATGCTTGCGACTTGCGACGACGACTGACGACATCATGGCATGACACAAAATGTTTACTTAAGAGTGGTGAAGTTAAGTAAATGGTTCCTTTGACCAATCAAATAATTCTTCGAAACTTTGAGAGTCCCGCCAACTTTACATGGCGACGGTTTCGATTAGAATGCAAGGAAATGACGTCAATGATGACGTCACAGTACTGACCCTTTCACGTGCTACCTACGGTGATACAGTACTCCGGTAAGACAGTAACATAGGGAGAGCATGCTGATTGGTACGGCTTGACGTCATTTCCTTGCATTCTAATCGGATCCTTATTGCAGACGGGGGCAATAACCTTGGCAAAATGGAGTTACAAATGACATCATACTGACATGAGCAACACATTGAATTCTCGTTCGTTTCAGCCAAAAGCCAAAACCCAAAACACGAACCCGACCTGGTATGGTCACAAATCGGCATGTCGACGAACTGGACACAACTTACTTGGAGACAGTCTTTGTTTTCACTTGTGCGGTTTTTCTTGGAGATCCGCCAGATAACGACTGCCATGGCCATCGCTTCGTCAAGTTCAGAGCAAGTGGTTCATTTGCACAGGAGTCGTGGGAATTCACTCCTGCATACTACGGAGTTCCAGCAGAACCCTGTGATTCGAGTCCTCACTGCGCTGATCGATGTAGCATGAAAACTGCCCAGCCTGTGCCAAGAAGCCTCTTGAGAATGTTATTCCGTGCTCTATGTTTCTTTCCAGAGTCGATAATGAGAAGTACTACACTCTCTGTCAGATTCGTCGGCATGACCACGCACATCAGCTTGGTTACTGGTTGGGGATACTATTTACGATGCCACTCAGTACATTTCCAAACATCCAGGTGACCAAATGAGCATTCTGAAGAAATCCGGTGGCAAAGCGGATTGCTCGGTGGACTTTTACTTTCACTCGCCGGGCGTTCGTCGACTGTGGAGGAAGCATAGGGTCGGCAAGCTCTGCGCATGCCGATCTCACAAAAGCAGTTTTGGAAAAGACGAACAGTGTATCAGCAGTTAAGGAGTGTTTATATAGCCTGTAACAATGATAGAATTAGACTACGTGGGACGTCCTTAATAGCTCACTGCAACAGGGCGGCCTGCTTTTGGTCTGGCAACTTCAACTGGTTACAATCATCGAATTCTCCTCGACTTGTATAAGTCGAACAATAAGCCGTTGCAATTCTTCACCTCCCCATCTGCTGGCCAAACCCTCCAATCCAGACTTGAACGCATCAATAGGACTCTTTAGGCGTTCAGAAAACGTGGCGTCGGACAGTTCTCGGTACGCCCGATTGTCGATCGAGCCGTACAAAGCATTTTTCACCCATTCTTCAAGAACCTCCACGAAGCTCGTGAGGCTCAAGAATAGACGACGCCCATCAGGCAGACCCATCGGAGCTCTCGCTCCAAGCTCATCGATAGCATCAAAAAACGAATCAAGTAGATTTAGGAATGAGATTCCAATGCAACGTAGGATACGCAAAGGCCATGGCTGGGAAGAAGATGCAGGGAGTGCATGCCGTAATCCTGTAGCGACAAAGCTGAGTTGGCGCTTTGTATATGGCATTGTGAACAATGATTGGATACGTACCTTCCAATGTTATCACAATGAACACCACTGGGACAATGAATTCGAACTCTTCCCCGTACAAATCGCGGCCGAGCGCGATGACTACCCGTTTCACTCTGTCAAGCCATAACTCATCCTCAAACAATGGATTGATGTTGTCCTGTGCATCGGCAGACAGAAGCGTCACAGCCCTCGAGTCATTGCCGGCAAGAGTTCGGAGGAAATTGTAAGACGCCGTTGAACGAGTTGTGCAAGGTAGAATTTCCTGGCAGATAATCTTCTGCCACAACATCTCAATTTTGTCGGGCTCTTTGTCGTAACGACATGATCGCAGGATGTGCAGGCACACATCATGCAACTCCAATTCAGCAGCGTAGTCGTTGTAGAGAGTCGAAGCATCAACCAGTCTCGATTTCAACAGTTGCAGTTTTCCTTCGTCGAGCTCGGCACTGAGGCCACGGGATTCGATTGCCTCCAGCGTGCGCTGCTGCAGAAGAGCGATAGCAAGGTGCTCTGCTGCGCAAATAAGTCTGGTATCAAGCTCGGTAAGGGCATCATGCGCGCTCTGACTGCGAAGAGCTTCGATGGCGCTGAAATATGACGTTTCAGATCGGTCGAGGAAAAGGATTCTATCATCCAACGAAAACGTCTGATTCACATCAAAGGCCACATTCCACATATGGTCCCCAGCTTCTGCGTACTTGCTGTGTACAATGTAGTATTGCCACTTCAAGTGCGGGTCTTTCTTTCCATCGAGCCAGGTCTCGACTTCGGGACTGTCGATTTCCATAAGTAAACGAGTGTTGTTCACGAAGAGGAAATCGAAAAAGGCGTTCCGAAAGTCCTCACCTGGAAACGCCGCGCACGCCGAAACCATACTTTTCTTGGCATTTTCATCGATTTGGCTGTTCAGCACCGTCAGTAAATGGGACAAAAGAATTGCATGACACGTGGAGATGGCATCCTTGGCGGTGGCCGATGACCCCACGATTGTCGCAGTCGAAGCTGAAGACGTCTGGCCATTCTCATTTGGAGATCTCTCGCAAGTCTTTGAATAATGGTAAAGCCTTGTCTCCCACTCGAAATGTGTGCTTTGAGCATCAAAGGCAAGGCTGGCAGCAGGGCCGCCATGGAAGTTAGCCGCTGTGAGAATGCAAATGTCAACGATCCCTAGGTAATCGCCAATCTTCTGCAGCACTGATGTCGCTCTGGCGAGAGGACTGTCGCACTGTGTGGCAAGATGCACCTTCTGCTCGTAGGACTCGGCTTCACCACTATGCAGAAATCGTCCAGTAATCAGTTGGGCATTGATCCAAAACCTAGCGGCCTTTTTGAAGTGCTCGACAGCCTGGGGGGAAAGCGATGCCGGCCCCAGCAACATCTGCGAACATTTCATGGCATCATAAGCCGCGCGGAAGCCCAGAAAAGAGTACCCGACGCCAGGTGAAACATAGAGAAAGCACTCATTTGAAAGTGACTCCACCAGCTTTTCGGAGTCGGCCGATAGAGTGACATTGGCGTTGGTATTGCACACAAATGAGTAAAGAAGGCTTTCAACTCGTTCTTGGCCGCCTCTGTCGTCGACCAGTTGGGACATCGTAAGACCATGCAGAAGCCCCCACTGCACTTCAGGTAAGTCCTGCCTAACATGGGCACGCTTAAGCAGAGACAAGAGGTCAAGAAACTGAACTGATCTTGATATCAAGCGATACAACGAATGGAGATTTCGCTCCTCGATTAGACGAGCAATTGCAGTCGCTTCATCGATTGGAGTCTCGTCGCTTCCACTCAACTCTTTACTGTTGGTTGAGCCAACACCAGGAACCTCCTTAACCGCCCGAAGAAAACATTTTCGCATGAGCTGCATTAAGGTGAAAAGAGGCAATCGTACAGCTTCCAGCGTTGCGTCATCCATTAGCATCTCCACTTTGGCTGGAAATTTCTTTGCTGAGCCGTATATTTCTCGTGTTTGTCCTTCGGTGACGACAACTGCTGGTTTACACCAGGCTGGTCGAAGAAGCCGAGATGTAAGTACGACCATTGCGTCGCTCAAGCAAGAGGGAGTGAACTCGTAACCATTTGGTACCAACGGATCTGAGGAGCTATCTTGTACATAAAACGAATTGCCTTCAACGGCTAGTAGGCGCGGTTCACCGCTGTTTCCAAAAGCTGCTTTGAGTGCTCGATCTTTGATTGACTCGGAAACCTGGCTAGTCCCCATGGACGGTCCACAACCAATGGCAAGCATCAAGGCGAGCGTGCAGAACTGCTTAGGTCCATAGTTGCTGGAGAATGCAACTACGTGTGCGTCGCGTGCAACGTAGGGACCGGCTCGCAGGAGAGTTACCGCAAGGCAAGTGAGGACCGTGTTCCGTTCAAAGTAGTGCATTCCTCCAACACTGACGGCAATTGTTCGCATGGGTGGAAGGACGTGAGTTATAGCCATTTCGTCGAGTGGGACAAGTGACGGACACAGTAACCAGGAACTGAGGCGTGCTGACTTGTGGTCGCCCAAATCCCCTTCTGATACGTCGCTAAATCCACCAGCCCCGCAGCGGTTGGATATTCTGTACTGATGTTCTTGAGAAGCACTTGTCGAGCGAATGAGGGCTGTGTGGAATGCGAATCCGCACCCAAGCTGGCGGGACAAGAAATTCCAGAATACCTGGAAAGGGATGCCGTTCCGTGACGGTCTTGACGTTATCACCTTCCATGCTGTTGAGCGCGTACCTTCATTGGAGGTCGTAGGCGTGGCTTCATCAGATACCTTGCCATCATTCAGATTTCTTACGACTCTGGGAATATAAGGAGTAACAAGCCCACCACTCAATTCAATGTCAGTGGGTGTCTGGGAATAAAGCATCAATTTCATCAATGACGAAGTGCGAGAGTATCCAATTGCCGATGAATCCATGATTCGACCACCAGGCAGAAATGCGACCGGAAGGGCAACAGTCTCGGTGACACCTTCGCGTAGAACAAAATCGGCATTAGTTGCAACAATAGGATTCCCCACTTCCAAGTCTGAGCTCCCCGCAGGTCGCTGCGGCTTCTGAAGCGCCAGGAACAAGTGCCCATCGGCGTAGGAAGTAGAATCGACTGAAACTTGGGGTAAAAGACATGGGACCACCCCACCCGGCACACCTCGTTCTTCCATCGACTCATTTATACCTCCTGTTGAAGGGTCAACTGGCGGTGGGGCGCGGATATGGCACATGATGATTTTGTTGGTAGGTGCAAGATTGGACTTGTTCGCGATGGGCAGTAAGCTGGTCAGGTAGTACCGAAGGCCTCCACCAGTCACAGCCAGAAGAGTCAGCCGACTGCTGTCACTCCGAGGCAAGACATGTATAGAGACTGGAATCAGGACGCGGGTCTTGACATCGGTCGCCAATTTGAGGATGGATCTGGCACCGTCCGTGCCCCCAACGCCTACCTGCGCGGATACACCACCGCCAACAAAGTTGATTGAAGATAAAGGCGCAGACATATGCCCCTTTGCAACAGCCGAAAGGTATTGACGAGCTATGTCGTCACAATCAATCGAAGCACTGACAGTGACGTCCTTACCGCGCAAGTCGTAGACTGAAATGAAACCTCGAGCAGAAAGTGTGCACAGGCATTGGCGTTCCGCGTCATGGAGGATCTTATCCAGAGGCCCGATATTTGGTCCGCCCCAAAAAGCCGCCGGAGCCTTTCGCAACCAATCCGGTACGATCGCACGAGCAACGGCAGAGAATCCATTCTCTGAGTGGTTCAACTTACGGCACGTTTGAGGACGCACAAAGCCACCCAGCAAGGAAAGTAAGGCACGCCTTCCGTTGCGCATTACTTGATACGCATGGCTAGACTCTTTCAACTGAATGCTGGTGGCTGTACCATCGTAGTAGTCCTCCAATCGCTGCTTGTAAGTCTTCAGTTGTTCAGAGTCTTCGGATAGAAGATTTTCGTAGTCGAATTCGTACAAGGATCCGTCGTATCCTCCCATCAAGATTCTGCCATCGGAGAGTCCGCAAACACTGACAATCGGGATGTCATCAGAAGGGAGCGTGTATCGTGTTGGAACTATGCCGAATAGCTTGCCATCGTGAAGAACCAAGGCGCAAAGCATGATCTCGTCTAGAGTCGACACCACCAAGCACCATTCCACAATCTCTTTAAAGATGCCTAAGAAAGGAGGTAATACCAAAGGAAACAGGTTAAGTTCGGGCGCAATGAACAAGATGAAATACAAGATCTGACGATTCGTCGTACCTTTCTTAGGCTTGACGATCCCAACACACACGATGGAATGCCTGCTAACCATTTCAAGATCGACGAAATGCTCCTCGTCGTCAAAATTCCAGAGAAAGAGCTTGTGGTCAACACTCATCCACGCGAGGGAGGCTTCTGGAAGAAGACCCATCAATAAGGAGCTTGAAACAGATTTAGCTTGACTCGCAAGACCAGGTGGAAGCGGGGTGGATCTCTTGTGCTGGAACGGAAGTTCAGATGCGAAGTAATGGCTTCCGTTTCCACTCGCTAAGATTCTTCGATGAAGGTCACCACCAGCCTCGTCTTCCCTAAGTTCACGAAGTATGGCTTTGCCAGCCATCGCAAGAGGCAAAAAGTCATCTTTCCAATATTCCACAAGGGTCGACATGTCGTTCTGGCAGATCCGATCTGTTGTTTTTATGAGGTCTGTGATGTCGGATCCCGCGCCAGTAATAGAACGTGTCCCGCCATCACTCTTCACGTATCACGTATCACGTATCACACGAACCGTGGAATCGATGACATAGCAGACAAACGATGGTATTGTACTACAGTACAGTTCAACTTGTAGGTAGCTGGTACGCTGCATCAAAACATCAAAACCACATCATACGACAGGAATACTCGTACGGTGTACCGCTATACTCCGGTACAACGAAATCCGAGTTGACGACTACAGGTGTAACGACTATGAATACCTGGTACTGTACCTTGTACCAGGTACTAAAGAATATTCATATATAAACATGCATATATCCAGTTGAACATGTATGTGAGAATTTGGGATACACTGTACTGTATGTATACAGACATGCAATCATACTCCAAGTTTCCTGGTACAAGGTACAAGTACATTACATGTAATAATCGTCACGATGGACAGCGACAGTGCGACAGTGGACAAAGTTGCATGAATGCCCGCTTCAATGATGGAGCAAATTTTTTGTTACGACGTAGAACTAAATTAACAAGAAGAAGAATGCCACCAATCGCAGCAACAGTACCAACGGGAACGAATCCATTCGACGATGATGTCGAAGGAGTTGGTGATACGAGTGTTCACTTTCGGATCAATGCAACAACAGCACAGAGTACAACAGCAAATGCGAGTATCATGTTTGAAGGTGATCACAACCCTGTCACGTCACAGTCGTTCGATTACGACTACAACAACCAGAATCCTGCAGATTCTAATGATTACCATCTGAATCGCAGCATTGAACACGAAAGCGAAAATGAACCACTCTCTGACGAACTTCCCGTTGAGGCATCTTGGCAATACTTGGGAGACCTTCCGTATCGCAGAATTCCCATCTATTCGAATGTCAAATGGGGTGAAACTGTTGCTGCTACTGCTTCGGCTACTGGTAAAACTGCCAATCCTGTGGAAACAGAATTTGGTCTCGCTTCATTCCCACCCTCCTTTCGGGAACAACTACAACGCTCGGATCTCATGGACGCTCGTGACCTTCATGAACTACTCACTACGTCGACAGTCACTAAAGTTGCGGGCTGTCCTCATGGAGGTCCCATTGCCACAGTTACCCTTCCCATATTGGGCGGGGCAATCAAAGTCGCAGAACTTAGGATACTCACCAATTCTGGAGCACACTTGGCATCGATCGACCTCCCGCCCAAGAATTTATCGAGATCCTACTCGGCATCTGATGTCATGATGATTGGCTTTACCAACCGCACTATCTTGTTGGTATTGCTCAGAGATTCGCTGTGTCTCACCTACGACCTCAAAGGAGAACCAGTGCTACCACCATTCCATATCTTGCCGAGCGGAGAAGGGAAGGGTTCAGAGTTACTTCAAGCGTCCATATTCGAAGGTGGAGTAGCTGTCCTCTCGCTCAAGATGCAGTCTGCAATCGTGGAGTTGCTGGATGAAAACGATGATCCATCATACGCAAACGCGGCGCATTTGGGAGCACGTCGCATTTCTCCCTCGACCAACAATTCTGTCGCAGGGAGAGCCGCCGGGGAAATGTTTGGTGGAGCCGACGTTCAGCCGACCAACTATGCCATTTGCACACCACTCCCGACAGCAGCCTTTGCCAAGGACAATGTGTATTCCTACGTCGCAATTGCCGTACTCTCAAGGCTTCACACCACCTCGCGACACCCAGAAGTCTTTCTCTCAACCTCGGACAATTCTGTTGTGGTCGTCAACACTGTCACAACCGACATTTCCGATGTCAACTGCCGTGCTCGCATCCAGGCGCCCATTGTTGCGATGAGCTTTGCACCCAATGGACGATTTCTGGCATGCTTCACCCAATCGTCCATCCTAACCGTCATTTCCACGTCGTTCGAGACCAAAGTCTTGGACTTTGATACATCCGAAGGCTCTCACAGTGCACCACAGGATATGCAGTGGTGCGGAGAAGACAGCGTTGTTTTGCATTGGAAGAAATTGGGAGTCCTCATGGTGGGACCCTACGGGGACTGGTTGCGTTTCCCTTATGAAAGCGCTGAGAATTTGCACATTGTACCAGAAGTCGATTGTTGCCGTGTCGTGACCGATCATTGCGTCGAACTTTTGCAGCGTGTCCCGCCGGCAACAGCAGCACTGCTTCGAATCGGTTCCATTGAGCCGTCCGCCATGTTGTTGGATGCGTCTGACGCCTTTTCTGCCGGGTCTCCGTCCTCCGATGAGGCTGCCCGAGCCATAACCAGGTCGGGGATGCTCTTGGAGGCCATTGAAACATGTGCCGATGCGGCCACTCGTGAATGCGATGTTTTCACACAAAAGAGACTGCTACGTGCCGCATCGTATGGTATGCACTTCTCTTACAAGGACCCTGATCAAGCAACCATAATGGGCGGATCCGTCTTGAATAACGACGGCGATGATGATGTGATGCCTTCCGACGTTGCCATTAAGTTTGTTGCCGCAGCACGCAAGCTCCGAGTCATGAACGCTCTCCGCGACCCTCGTGTGGGACTTGTCTTGACAACTGCCCAATATGACCACGTTACACCCGCCGGAGTGGTGGCTCGATTGGTAGCGATCAATCGGCCTGCATTGGCTACTGCGATTAGCAAATACCTGGATCTACCCAACAACGTTCAGCTATACGCTCGATCTGCCAAGGCGGCTGCGTTTGTGGCAAGTGACACCGCACATAGCGATGCTGAAACAGCTGAAGCAGCAATCAAAATCATCAACGAAGATCAAGATGACGCTGCCGTCAATTGTGGAGGATATGCGTCTGTCGCTCTTGCGGCTGGCAAAGCAGGCCGTCCTGGAGTGGCCAATCTATTGCTAATGCTGGAATCAAGCGTTGCCGACAAAGTTCCAGCCTTGATATCCACCGGCAACTTTGCCGATGCCATGGCAGTTGCAACAGCTTCGCGAGATGCCGAGTTTATCTTTTTCACATTGATGGAGTACGAAAAGGCTTGCATGGCATCTGCTCCTGATGTTGTTGCAGGCCAGAATACATTTATCGGCACTGTAATCAACAAGTTTACTCCAGAAGGCTTCGATACGTTGCGACGTTACCTTGAAACCATGCCCGATGTAAAGAACGTGATGAATCTGCTCCTCCGAGCTCAGAGATCTGTCGATGCAGGCTCCACCATGGCCAAGAAGGCATTCGACCGAAACAACGAGCCATCCGATAAAATCAAATGCTTGGCTGAAGCATCAAGACTGTTTTCACTCGGTAAGGAAACTGGATTTCAAAAGCAGTGTACAGACGAACACCTGGATTTGATCAAGGATCAAGAAGTGCTACGGACCAAGTACGGCACCCCTGACGTGGCACCCAATGGATCATCGCTGGCAGAAACAATGGTGGCGGTCCTCCGTCATGCGGCTACCAACAAGCGAGAATCGCACCGACTGATCGGCGATGTCGACAAGCTGGCCAAAAAATTCAGAGTTCCAGAAAAGCGACTTTGGCACATCAAGGTCAAGGCCCTAGCGGAGAGCGAGCAATGGCCACAGCTCCGAGCCTTGGGCGATTCAAAAACCAAACCACCCATTGGTTTCAAGCCGTTCGCCATGGCTGCCATTTTGGGCAAACAACCAGTATCGGAAATCATGAGGTACATTGAACGCGTGACGTCTCCCGAGGATCGGTTCGACTTGTTCTTTGAAGCAAATTTGTGGAAACGTGCGCTGGATGAGGCAGGGAAACTGCGGGATCCTCGTCGAGTAACCAATGTTAGGTCGAGCTGCAATTCTGCTGAAGTGCAGCGACTTGCAGATGAATTGCTGAACCGACTCTCCACCATGTAGCCGGCTGACCGATGATGCGGCCTCTACATTCTTGACGTGGCTTGCACAGGATCTGAACACGATCCAGAGTGCGAAGAGTGAAGCCTGGGGGGAACCCGAAAGTGAGCAATAGGTTGCTGATTAATGATTCATCTTATGAATATGAATAAAACTATTGCGATTGCGTCTCAGACTTGCGACAGGCGATACGTTTTCCTCGTCCCAGAGTGGGTTTTCAAGTCGTGTTCGAGCGAAGTATCACCTTCATGCGGTGGATGGGATACAGCTTTCATTGATGGAGAGAACCACACCGTCGTCGACCAGTTCTCATTAGGTCAAGCTGCAATTATGTTGAAATATAGCCTGAACTGACTCTCCAGCATGAAGCCGGTTGACGGATTCTTTGGCAGGAGCAAAACAGTGCAGCCTGAAGAAGCCGAAAGTGGACAATATGTTTGATAGTGAATAATGCGTCTTATGTATATGAATTAAGCGAATGCGCTCGCGTTTGCACTCGAACTCGATAGAGCCGATAGAGGACTATTCCCTCTCATTGCCATTAACTTTAAAGGGCGTACATACTTACTCTTTCGTCATCACTACTCTCGACGCTTGATGCCAACGAGAGATCGTCGTTCTCAACATCCAGTAGCCGATTGCTTGTCGCTGATTCCGATACAACAGCATTGTCGTTCGTATTTGAGATGACTGCCGTGTTTGAATCTGACTCTTCGCCTTCGTCAACGTCTTCCTCAATCACGTCCTCGAGTCCTGACGGATTGCCATGGGCCCACTGTCCGACATAGAATACAGTGCCATCTGGATTGCGAAGCTCACCAAAACCATGTGGGAGACCCTTCTCGTACTTGCCGACGTAACGACTGCCACACGCAAACACTTCTTCTCCGTGACCGTGGCGTAGATTGAGCCAGAATCCGCCCTCATACGTGGCACCGGATGCTGACATGAGCAAACCATTCGAACCTTGCATAACACCATACTTGAAGGGACCTTCGTAGACTTCCTCGTTAGCAAATACCAAGACGCCTGTACCATGCGGAATCTTCCCATTCAATGCAGTTCCAGAATATTGGCCACTGCGTCTATCAGGAGCAGCGACTGTCCATTCGATATTCCTGACATCTTGCGTTGTTATGTCCTTATCCGATTTGACCGAGTTTGCAGTTCTCACTCTCGCTTCCACATTCGTCACTGGAGTAGAGTATGGAGTTGATTTTACGGTATTGACCGTGCTCGCCCTCGACCCAAGGGTAATCGTGTCGTCTCCTTTTCCTTCACCCGCAATTCGCAAATTCTGTATGGCTTGATCAATCGACCTGATCTTCTCCTTGACTCGTCGACGTTCATCCATGAGAGATCGTCGCCGTTCTTTAAGAATTCTCTTCAATTTCTTCCGACGTAGTATAGCAGAGGCAGATTCTTCCTGTTTATCATCAACAGTACCATCTTGATCATCATGATCGTTGTCATAATCATGATGAATTTGTACCTGCTCCATGGGAGGTGGTGGAGAAGTGGCAGGGTTCTCGGACTCTGTGTCAAAACTCTCACTTGCTGTTGTTGTTGGTGATGGTGTTGTCGATTCTGTTGTAGCCGTTGTTGTTGCTTTTGTTGTGGGATTATCGCTGCCCACTGTACTCACAATCGAACCGGCAAAATTGGTCGTTGTACCCTGCGAGGATGTTTCGTCTGTCCTTCGGATGGTACTGTTTTTCGAAATGTGCGTTTGATCACGAGTAGTCGTGGGATTCCTCGTTCCACCAATAGGACCTCTCGTAGACGACTGGCGCAATGACTTCTTAGTCGTCGTCGTCGTCGTTCGAGCAACCGGAGGCGATGGTTTTTGCACAATCAACCCTTGAACGTAGTTGGCTCGAGAGTAGCCCTTGCCTATGAACATGGTGACAATCGATTAGAAACGATTCCTGCAAATTCTACAAGTGATCAATGTAAGTATATATTAAACTGCGAACGCGTACCGTACCTGGCATAGGGATGAAACAAAGATTCATGGAGGTTTTTGTCACTCGCATCAAATCTTGTTAGTTCCGCGAACACTCGATACAAGCACATTCCCAACAGGCATTTTAAGACAAGAATTCTTGTATACCTCCCATAAGTCAATATACACTGAAGTTGTCCACAAAAGTGTACACACATGCAATTGTACCACAAATGAAGCGTAGAGTTTTACGAGATACGCTTCTCATCATTTGCCTCGTACGCGGCATCACCTTTCGAACACACATCACCGAGACTCCGAGCCGATAGTCAACGGTACATTTATGACATGATAGATATAGTCCCGTATATCTACATTCCACAAAAATAACGCTATAACCTCACTCACCATTCAGGTCAGTCACGATGACCGACAACACAATTGATAGCAACTCACCATGATGATTCCCATACAGAGGAATTATGGAGTTCTCCTATATAGAAAACGTTCACATCTACCATCACCTGCAGTACTCCGAGGATTGAATGCCGGAAGTGAGCAAGCCATGCGTGTGATGGACGGATGGATGGAGAAGGCAATTCGAGTTTTTGATATGTGAGGTTGATCAAAGAACAACGTCTTCTCACACCGAACGAGGATGCAAAATGGCGCCGATGGATTCATTACTACAGACACGACCATAACCAAAATATGTTGAGGAGCAACGTGCGGAAGAAGCAAGAGTCTGCAGGCATTTTTCTTTTCATGTGGTGCGAACCGAGTAACCGTTCGAAGCAAAAAACGCATTAGACGCCTTATACTTGTCAAAGATTCCGCCGACATGTTTTTGCAAAACCTTTAAGTAGAAGAGAGCGCGTTGCCAGCGGCAGCATAGATTCAAGAAGCCTTGAAGGATTCTCTCAAAGATGAACCACAAAACTGACGCTTCCTATTGGTATCGATTCCGAGTTCCCAAAGCTCGAAGCTGCCCTTGGAAGATGGCATGAAACCGTTTGTACGACCTCGTACAGATGACGTTTAAGGAGGAACGGCTCTTGGTTGTGTAGCTAAGATGTCTTCGTTCTAAACCACAGTCTATGTTCACTTTTTCCTGTTCCGGTGCACAAACCACCACATCTCGATCGCGTAGGCGGATCCTCGAAGAAGAGAACCTGATGTTGCTATCCTTCCCTGTCGTAGAAGAAACCAATTTGGGAGTGTTCTGATGAATGATCTTCTGTGTGACGAGGTCAGGAGGAATTGATACCACACCCCCGATTCTACTTCAAGGATGCGCCAACGTGTGCCAACGCGACTGCCTGCAGCTTCGGATGCGTGGATGGCTTCAGGTCAATGAAGTGCTATACCTCAGTTTCTGTTTCATCGGAAACAAATGGCGTGGTTGCACGATGCACGACTGGAATGCCTCGAGTCCAACATCATGCCATTCATGTCACCCGGCCAGCTGTGTCGCAATCACTGCCTGCCCGCTAATGCAACTAATCGATGGACTGTAAGTGATGCTTTGCCCCGTGACGATACAAGAGCGTTCTCGATTTAATTGGCCATAAAGCAACAAACGAAACAGGGGCGTTACGTGATGGCTTCGCAGATGAAGTTTGTGCTGTATGGGATATAGTCTACTTCGATTTTTCAAAAGGTGTGTCCATTTCAGTTCTGACTTCACATTCTCCTCTGCACCGTGCAACCTATCAACTTCCAAAGGACACGGCGTCGTTGTGGCACTAGTTGGAGTTGTTCGCTCAGCCGAAGTTTGATCTTTGCCAGAGGCGTAAATGAGACCGTTGGAGAGAGGTTTTCGTCTTCCTCCTCCTCTTCTCCTCCTAATAACGATCTATAGTATCGAGAGCTTTCTCGTACACCGCGTTGGCGATATACTGTTGGAGTGCTTCCAATTTGTCGATACCTCCACACACAGAGAAGGACCGAGTTGCGAAGTAGGGAAATCTGGTCTCCGATTCTGCTTCTTGGACTGACAGCATGCTCCGTAAGTGTTTGGTCTTGTTTTTGTGTGCCACCTGCTATGTAGGACAGGAGCAAACACATTTCCTTTCGAAGCTCCTTCTTCGGGCTATTGATAGCCTTCAAAGCGACTCTGAGCACGCCGTCATCAATGACAGTTTGGATCTGTTCGTCCTCGTTGCCATAGACAAAGTTTCCAACGACTCTCGATGCCAGGGCGATGACCCTCGCATTACCACTGTCCACGAGCTTCACGAGCTTTCTCGCAATGCTTTGGTCGGCACTTGCTAAATGCTGCGATCCTGTAAAGAGTGGAGAGGACGTGTTGAGAGAAATACTGTAGTAGAAGCTTGTAAGTCAACACGGAAGCTCGTCGTACTCCAGATTTGCAGAGATTCACTAGCGAGTGACATCAAAACCAATCAGACGTACGTGGCGCAATCAACGAACGCTCATGCGAACAAACGTAGAGCGAATACAGCAAAGGCTCATACGTGTTGCTGGTAACTTGAAACATGTATGAGCTATCTAAGTTGTTAGTAGCAGTACAGTTCTCCACTTCCAAGTAATGTTACAGGCTCATCCCTCACGTGACTAAAGGAACACCAGAAAGAGCCGGCAAGATGTGCTGTCTCAACCGACGTACTGGTATGATCCTAGGTTATGCTGGTTTCTCAGAGAAATTGCTGCAATGTTCTAAGAAGTTTGACGCTCTAAAATAAACTGCTGCAATGCTGTAAGAAGTTGAAGAGGAACTGATGTGACGCTGTCAAAAGTAACTGCTGCGATCGTGTTAGAAGTTGAGAAGAAGTGTTAAGAGAAATACTGTAGTACCAGTAGAAGCAACGTTAGTCAACGCGGATGCTCGGACTTCGGAGGATTCACTGGCGAGTGACATCAAAACCAATCAGACGTACGTTGCGCAATCAACGTACGCTCATGTGAACAAACGTAGAGCGAATGAAGCAAAAAGGTTCACACTTATTGCTGGTACTTTGAAACATGTAGGACTCATCCACGCAGTTAGTAGCAGTACAGTTCTGCTTGTCCAAGAAATTCTACATGGCTCATCCCTAACGTGACTAAAGGAACCCAGAAAGAGCCGGCAAGATATGCTGTCTCAACCGATGTACTGGTATGATCCTAAGTTATGCTGCTTTCACAGAGAAACTGCTGCAATGCTGTAAGAAGTTGAAGAGGAACTGATGTGCTGCTGTCAAAAGTAACTGCTGCGATCCTTTGAGAAGTTTGAGAGGAATGCTGCGAGATGTAGAAGCTACGTAAGTTGACACGGATGTTTGTCGTACGCAAGATTTGCAGAGATTCACTTGCGAGTGACATCAAACAAACCAGACATACGTGACTGAGTCAACTCATTTCTACTCCATTGTGAACAAATTTTTGAATTCAGCAAACCTTGTTCTAAACTTGTCTTACAAAGTTGAAACTACCACCTTCTTGGAGCCCTTTTTTCCTTACTTGGGAAAACGCGAGAGTATTTCAGAAATCTAGGAGCCGCGACCAACAGAAGCAGGAGAAACATAAGGATCAGCAGGACGTAGCTTTCGGAGCAAGATAAGATCAGCGCAGTATCTGCGGCCTTCCATCAGAGCAGAGACTCCGCATTCCAAGATGGCAGCCCAGGCGACGGCTCTCTTTCGTGAGTTTGACTCGAGCACTGCGGGCGTGTGTTTTCGTATTGTCAAGGGCAAGGCGTGCGTAGTCGCCTATCAAGAGGCGGCGAAGACGGCCATCCGCTTGGGCGACATGCCCAACCTGCTGAGCCTCAATCGTAACCTGGGGGTGGTGCACGCACGCCTTGCTGCCGTCATGCAGGGCCTGTCCCGTGCTCTGTCCGCCGCCGATTTCGCCTCTGTCATGTACCACTACTCAGAGGCGCTGCAGGCCTTTACGCAGTGCCTCAGCATCCGCAGCAGCAGCACCGACGGCGGCGGCAAGCCGGTACACTGGGCAGCCGGCGTGGAGCGGAAGATGGTGGAGACGGTGGCGCAGCTCGTTGCGTGCGTCCGTGACCAGCGCGAGTCTTGTCAGGAGCGCGCCTCTGTTCTCGAGCGGCTGCAGCTGCCCGACAGGGAGTGGGGGTGCCTTGCGCGGGCCTTGGTGCAGCAGGCAGTCGCCGACGATTTTTACAAAGCCGCCCTGCGCCTTGACAATGACAATGACCGCGGCGACGCGTGGCGCATGCAGCTCTCACTCCTTGAGGACGTCCGCCGGCCCGCCGCCGAGGCCGCGCAGGCGCTGCGGCGCCTCTACAGGCTCCGCGGCGACGCGTCGGTTGCATCTCTTCTGAGCAGCGAGCTTGCCGAACTGGAGGCCTCATGCGTGTACCTGGGCGCCCGCGTGCAGTCCAAGAGGTTCCGCCTTCAGGGTCTGGCCCAGCTACGCCATATGCTCTTCGACCTTGAGGCCTTGAATGCGGATCTGATGTGGGAAACGGTGGACGTCCTTCGCGCGGCCGTCACAGCACTAATCGACTCGGACGCCTCGGATAGGTCCAACCCCGTGTTTCACTGCCACGAGTCCCTGGCCAAGGCATACTCGAGCCTCGGGCTCGTGTTTGAAAAGGTGGTAAAAATGGACGATGTGGCCAACGCGCTGTACCTCGCGTGCCTCCAGCACGCCACCATTGTCACCGGCCAGTCTGGGGCAACGTTCCACAGCCATGACTGGTACCAGCAGGCCAAGGGTGCCATCGAGGCCAGGCGGCAGCGAAAGCTTGCGTACGAAGCGGGTGAAATGGAAAAGCTCCGAGCGCCTACACTTGTGAAGCTTAAGCCGCAACTCGACGCTTTGCAGAAGAGCATGGCGGCCTGTGAGTCCAAGGCCTACAAGGTGCACGCGCTGCTCGTCTATTTGCGCACCACGCACCCGCCAAAGAGCCGCGACGCGCCCAAGGAGCCTCTCGCGTACGACCGCGACGACAACAAAGTCACGTCCAGGCAGCTCAAGAAGGCCATTGTCGAGTACCACCCCGACAAGCAACACAACAAAGACGCCGGAGTGGATTGGACGGTGCTGTGCGAAGAAATTACCAAGCAGCTCAACGCTTTCTACGAGCACTTTAAGGGCATGGGGTAGACGGTTCGAAGCGTGTGCTCTAGGGTTGGGTCTTCGGTGCCATGGACACGGCGAGATTGCTCTTATTCATGGCGCTGAATAGCTGATGCTGGCGCATGGTCTGTCTCCTGGGCCTCGGCAAGGAAATCAACAATGCATCTCTAATATATATGAATGGTACATACATGCATATCCTACTTATGTCAATACGCCGTACTCCGTACATTGGTATGCTGCACGCTGCATCAACCTACTGTAATCGAGGTGTCGTAAGTCGTGATGTCATGAGGTCTTGCTGTCTTGATAAATCGTTGTCAATCCACACTCCAAATGCTTTCAAATCGACAGCCATGGCCCGAGGAATCGTGACAAATGTTGGACATGTACGAGACTTCATGCCAGCGATCAACTTCTGCTGATGATGGCTGCAATTGCCCCATGACACTCGTGAGCGTGTCATGGAACTTCTCATTGCAGAGCTTGAAGAAGGCTTGCTCCATCACTTGATCAAGTTGGTGTGCTCCACACCAGATTTGGAAGATGCATGGACTTTTAATAAAATCTGTCATGGTTGATGCACCATCTGTTGCAATTCCAATCAGCTTGTGCCCCCAATTTGCAACTATGTCCAGCAGCATAACTCACTGGCTGGTGTGTTGCTATTGCATTGGAATAGCCCATGAGTGACAATTTTGAAGGTTGCCTTTATAGAAGAAGAAGCTTTCTATCCAGGTGCCAAGGTACGATAGACTCTTGAACTCCTCTCGAGGTACTGAAGATTGACGATTGCACACACGATGCAACAAAGCTGTCCATGTGAACTGTCACAATAGACTAGTATCATGCAAACAATGAGACCAATAAGAAGCAAATGACCTATCATTCTCAAAATGGGTAAATCTGATCTTCCATTTGTGGTGGGGCCATTGAAACATGCAAAAGCGGTTCATATTACCAGTGCAATTGAATGTCATCACGGATTGTGGAGTCTTCTTGTGAAGACAATGCTTCTGAATGGAACGTTGACTGCGGTCGTGACTGTCGTTTCAACCAATAAGCAATAAGCGTTCTGCAACCTACATGATCACGGCCATGATTTATACCCTTCTTGGTGGGAATTGCCACAAGATTGCTACCATGAATTCAAGGTCAGCACTGAAGGCTGGTCATGTTGAAGCCACTTCTTCCCACGAGGACAATTATCTTGTGACTGAATCCGCAACAAATGATTGTGGGATTGTGCTTGAGGGCAAGAGCATGCGTGAAAGGCTTGACTTTTCATCCTCTGATGCTGACGCGACGGAGAGGTGTTTATGCCCAAGGCAATTGACAGTAGTCATCAAGCACCACCAGGAGCAAACAAAGAACAAGTACAGCAGTGTCATCATGTGGAGCTTGACACCGGTTATTTGTCACCCATCATGATGGAAGGATTGAATGGAGGAGGAGCCGCGGCAGCTTTGAGCTTCCTCTTAATGGAAGTGTCTCAGCATACCGTCAAGGGAGTGTTCAGACTGTTATTGGAGATACATTGGTCCCACCAGCCAGGAACAGGAGGGGCACAAACAAGATATCGGCTGCTTTAAGATTTTCTACTCATGTTTCCTTCCAAACAGTTGCATAACATGATGCACCAGTAGACAAATACTTTAGTGGTTAAGCTACAATAAGCATTGACAAACACCAGTGAGTTGTTGAACTTCTTCGGGAGCAGCATTGCTTGTCAACAAAAGTTTGGGTCACTACTGACTACCGGTAGCTGTCTACTGTAGTGTCTACCGGTAGATCAATGAGTGCATGTACAGGCATACGAGTAGACTCTCTAGCTACTAGCTAGCTAGTAGTAGAGTACTAGTAGTACTCGTTCACAGTGCACAACTACTCAGATGACGTGGACTCTTGTTGGATGTGTCATCCTCACAAATGAGAACCTTCGGACGCGCGGTGTTCGGTTGAGTCCTTTTTTGGAATCACGTTGTAGTCTTCGAGTATGTATACAGAAAAGTAGTACTTTCAAGTATTCATATATTGATATATAGTTGCCTAGTGAATTATGACGCAATGATCTTTGTTTTGTGATGAGTGATAAGAGAGGTTCGAAATTGCACTCCTATGACGGTCCGAGTATAGTATCGTACTCGAGGACTCTGAAATATGCATATGCATACAGAGTACAGAGTACAGAATATATCTCAGTGTACGTGAGTTACATAGATATGTATCGTGTGAATTGCAGTCGCATAATCCACAGCACCCATGGAAAGTCCAACGACTCTCATCGGTGGTTCAAGTCGTAGTGGTGGTCAGTCGATTTCAATTCCTGTTTCAGTTTCTGCGTCTGATAACAACAATACCAATCTACAACAGTCAGGACAAGTGAGAGTTCGATCGCGAAGGCCGTTTTGGAATGGTTTGAGAACAAACTCTGATAGGAGCAGTAAGAGTAACAGCAGTCTCAGTCGAAACGAGGAGACAAAAAATACCAAGACAGGAGGCCGTAGTTGGAGATCATTTATAAAACGAGATAGCGCCGTCTCGTCGAGCAGTCGCAGTTCTCGTTCCAGTACGGCAAGCGTCAAGTCTATGGGAAACACACCCGTGTCGTGCATGGATGCTACCGACGAAGAGTCGAAACCGAACGCTTTGGTGTCAGTGGCAGTCACTAACGCGGAGGAACCACCGTCCGTTCCCCGATCAAACGGTAATGGACCGATCCAATTTGTATTGTCCGTTGCCTCCAAAATCGGAGAGGCCATTGAACGTTTGTTGTTGGTAGATGAGACAACATCCGAACCCGTCATTCGAGATCGCGCTATTCCTGGCGGTGTCATGTTGGAGGGATGTCAAACGAAAGACGAACATTTTCAACGCCACGATTCTGTCATTGATGCCATCCAGGAACTCAAGGGAGAGCATGGGTTGAGAGCCGTGGGATTTGAAATGAGATTTGTGCCATGTGAGGAACATGCTAATACTATTACGACTGCTCCGCAAGCCGACATGTGGCGTAAACAAAGTCAACTCCATCATCGTAAATCCTGGGACGAAACAACTAATGTCAATGATGATACCCCAGAACATGACGAATCATCAGTGTCAGACGTCGAATCTCCATTGGCTGGAGGCAATCAATTCACCAATTCGTTGGCATCAACAACAACGTGGTGCGATCGTTGCGTAACGCGATTGTTCTACAACGGCACTCCGGTGGACGAAACGAATCGACGCCGGTACGTTTCCGATGGGAAAATGTACGATGAAATCAGTCGCTTGTGTATGGAGCACGCTCAAGACGTGATGATCTCGGAAGGCAATTTGGAGTGGAAATCCATTGAAATGGACATTCAAGTTCTAGCGTCAAAATCTATGGATTGGTCCAGACCGACACTGTTATTTGTAACAGGCAGAGGGAAGGTGAGAGCTGGAATTTTTTCTCGAAAGCATATCCTTACTACGGGGATGGAGCCAAGCACGGCAATCGCCACTGTCAGAGAGGCGAAAAGTCGTAATATGAACATCATTATGCTCGATCCAAATTGTCGCGGGGAGCGACAAGCTTACACGGTTGTTGAACGAAGCATGAGTCACGTATTTAGCCATTTGAAACATAATTGCAATGAAAACAACAATGCCGACATCAAGCAAGGCGCAATCTTTTTCCAAGTCCACTCTGCGTCTGGTGCTCACGTGGTGTGCAGTCTCATGGACAATTGCGACTCCTATTTACCTCACGTTCGAGCCATTGCATTTACCGATTCAACACACAACATTCAATGGACAAGAAAGGAGCAACATCGTGCTCTCTATATCTTGCTCGAGTCCTCGTCAGCAGTCTACTTTCGGTCGTCGAAAGGTGATGCGGCCCATCCCGCAGGATTAGAAGTAAGCAACCACGACGCAGAATGGGTGCGTCGGTTTGGAAAGATTCGCACTGTTTGGGCTGGAACCACGGAGCATTCGCTCAGTGACTGGTGTGCGCGACACCATATTTGGAGCCACTTTGATATGCATCTAACACGCGACTGAATGAACAAATGAATGCAATTGGGACATGATTGTGTAAGACTCATGTGAGCGCGTGCACACACGCAGGTACGTATCTTACCTTTGGCTGCAATTGAAATTCCATCTACTAGTCCACGGTAGTAGGTGTCGATCTCGCCTATGCAATTTACGCCGGCGTTGTCATCGTTTGTCTACTAGCTCTAGGCATCGTCAAGTTCTCAAATCGCTGAGAATAAACCTAGGGGCTTTTTTTGGGTATAGGATGGCACTCTACCAGTCAATATACTTTTTTTGGGTATAGGATGGTACTCTACCAGTCAATATACGGCATCCTGGAATACTCGTTAGTATTAACGGAAGTGTATGTATGAACATGAAAAATACACGCACAGACACCAGTAGCATGACGAAATCACCCGAACCTCACGTTCTTCGGAAATTTATTACTGGGTGGACAATCAGCTGAGAGGTGAGCGAAGAAGAGAGAAGTATGCATTACTACATACTGCAAGGTCCAGGGTACTGGAGTACTGCACGTGTGCAATTACAGGATGAAACATCAGTCCTGTTTCCTGTTGGCCTCG
This sequence comes from Fragilaria crotonensis, assembly GCA_022925895.1. Taxonomy (NCBI): domain Eukaryota; phylum Bacillariophyta; class Fragilariophyceae; order Fragilariales; family Fragilariaceae; genus Fragilaria; species Fragilaria crotonensis. Next base: position 255,802 of record JAKSYS010000011.1, read on the forward strand.
CTGAAAGACATACGGGCTGGTCCAATTTGAGATTTGATCCAAACCCAGCAGATGCCATCGCTGTATTGCTTCACCTGGTAGTCCACCAACAAAGTTATTCTTTAACACAGCTGCGCTCGACTTGTTAATCCCATTGCGCGAACGAGAGAACACTATTCGGTACTACAGTGATACAACAACAACAAACCACGACGAGGCAATCCATTGTGCATGGCGTTCAAGGTAGCTGCGGCGTCTAATGCTGCCCTCGTGCTCCTTCTTCTGTTGCAACTCTGCTCCGGATCCACATTAAATCATGTATCATCCAGGAAACTGCCCTACAGAGGGAAAGTGATACAAGACGGCGAATCGAACGAGGAAATTTATCGCCAATACCAAGACAAGCTTCAAGAATACAGAGAAATGGCATTTTCCACCAAATCCGATTGGAATGTTCTCAAACGAACCAAAGACGGCATCGAAATAGCAACATTTTCACCTGGAGATGACAAAGACTGTCCCTATATCCGCATGAGAGCTACCATGCCAACGTCGGCATCGAGTCTATACAACTTTATGAGCTTTGCCAATTGGAAGATCTTCATGCCAATCATCAATCCGTTTTATCATGGAATTAAAGTTGAAAATGAATTCATGGTGCAAGGCAAGAAGCTAATTTTGGCTCGCAAACGATCCACTAGTATCCTTGGCTTTGGAAGACGGGATTTCTCCTTATTAGCAGTCATCTCCGATGCTGGCTCCAGAGACGATGAGACCTTGGTATCGGGGACAATCTCTGTCATTGCACCCCAACTGATTCCTCGGTATCCGGGATTTACGCGTGCCTTTCAGGATATGGTTTGTTTTTATAAACCGGTGGGTCGCCACTCCGATGGCACCCACCAGACAGAGCTGACCATCATGTTACGAACGGATCTCAATGATTCAACGCAGGACGGAGCAGGTGGGGCCGTTCCCATGTGGTTAGTTGTTAAGACGCTCGGAATCGCTGGATCGAAAGCAATGCAAGGTCTTCGTAAGGTAGTTCGACGACATGCTACGCATCTCGTCCCTGCCTTGTGGTGATATAATCGAATCTTTGTCCTGGTACTAGTAACTGGTAGTACAGTGCTGCAATAGGTTGGAGTACGCACGCGTACGTACATGGTACCGTTGCTCTGAGGTCGTACGGTTAAGGTGGTATGTGGTACGTATCTGCTCTGCTGATCAAGCTACCGGTAGAGAGGTAGTATCATAGTACTGGTACCATGTACCATGGAGTTCCACGCGACGTTCTATGACGTTAACTCGAGTACTACTCTACTACTAGTATCATAGATGACCTAATGATCCGTATCGAGAAAGTTCCGGTAAATCAGAACTGTAGCTTGTTCTTTCGAATTCGAAACCGTCTTTTGCCAGACCTTCCAGACGACCGTACTCCAGTACAGTACAACAAATTTCTCTCGACTTCTTCCGGTACAGTACAAGTACCTGCTGTGGTACGACCTGATATAACATCACTAACACACCCACATACAAGCTTGACGCTGAATACACACTGCCGGTAGTACTGTAACGAGCTACTAGTAGTAGCACAAATTGGATTTGGCGACTTCAGCACCTGGCGCAATGCGGAGTGCTAATCAGAGACGGGAATTTCAAACCCAGCCCACCCAAACCCACGGCCCACCCAAACCCATTGGGTTAAGGGTGGGTTTTGGGTGAGCTCAGGATTTCATGGGTGGGTCTGGGTGGGCCGGCAAATCATAGCAAAAAATGACAGTAGATGTTTGCTACCGGTAGTAGTAGAACCATGTACTCCAGTACTGGCAACTGGGTTTGGGTGGGTTTGGGTAGGTCTTGGTAGATCGTATGGGTTCTGGGTGGGTTTGGGCTGGTACTTCCGTGAGCGTAGCTTTACGTGGGTACCCATGGGTTTGATGTCTTCAGAAATTCCCGTCTCTGGTGCTAATCCCCTTGGTTGACTTAAACAAAACAGGTTGTGACACGGATGGATCAGTGATATCGTAAGTGAAAAACAAGATCAATTTAAATTTGTTATCGGGCAAGAATAAAAATAGTCTTTCATAGAGTGAGTAAGAACAGGGGAATCTTGATAGGGGCAAAAGAATCTTCACATCATTACTCCAGTATGCTCAAGTATACCGTTAGATTAGCGCCCCTGGAGTGGCAGTGCGTGTAAGAACGCCTCATAAAACTTCGACAAGAAGTGAGCGTTCGAGCATTGAAACAGCCTACAAGCGTTGCCAATGTGGTGTGCATTGGACTAAGCCTATCAAGGACATTACTACGGGGGTGGCCGGTTGACTGTATCGCAACTGATTTCGAATAAAGTCCTTGATTTCCACAGGACGATCTAGCCCAAATAGATATAGTCGGGGTTGACTTCTGAGTCACTGCTGATAATTCAATACACAATTCTCCGGAGAGAACGTATTGCTCCTTGAATCTTCGTCTGACTCCATTTCGTCATAGTCAACTGACACTGCTGAGGTTTCGCATTAACGACGTGCGGACATGTCCTCGGAGCCACAAGAACAACCTTGGACTCCCGAACAGCACAGAAGTTTTGCAATGGCAATCTTTGAGGCAGGAATGCGAAACTCGTCACCAGCCGTTATACTTCAAAATATGCCCAGCGTTGATCCAAGTATTATAACAAACGAGAGAGTCAAAAGCCACTTGCAGAAGTATAGGGCTAATAAGGAGAGAAATAAGGAAGAGTTCTTGGATGCCTATGATAATTGGATGCATCAAGTCAAGAGACTAACCAGCGATTTGCATAGACCACCAAACAGTGTCTTCACTGCCGATGATTGGCGAGCGCACAATCCCGACGTCGTGTTCCGACTGCGGGAGCTTATGAATCCTGAAAATCAGGGGCTTGGGGAAATGGCAGCCTTCCTGTCCTTTTCTGTCATGATGCATGAAAAGTTGAGAAACAGATCTTCACCAGGCTTATCTTGGGATACAAGGTATCGCAACTCGGCGAACCAACCGAGGGACCAGTCCATTTCGAGGTTCCTGAAATATGAGTCTGTTAGCTACCCGCAACTGACGGTGGACGAAAAGTCGTCACCCCTAGGTCAGGGCTTAGAACATGCTGTGAAGCTGCTTTTAATTATAAAATCTCACGTCGTGAATCAACGCCAATCACAGCTCCGGCTACCCATGATCACCGGTGGTGAGCAGAACAGTCGCGAAGTAAGAGGGGTTCACCGATCCTCTGCCTCGAGGCCCCCACCTAGGTCCGAATCCTTCAGGAACGTGGGCAATCTCGATTCTCACTCGGACACCAGCATGTCGCCGCAAACAACGCAAATGTTGGAAACAGTGGCAAATGCGGCTGCTGCGATGCCCGCTATGCACATTCCTCCCAATGAGGATCGCGGGCACCTTGATACCCACGAATACTACCAACAATATCCCAGTCGAAAACGATTCAGGGAAGTTTTGTCCGTTTATGATGTGCATGATGAGTCGCCGCCCGCCCAATACGTCGCGGAGCCTAGGCTACACCATTCCGTACTCATGGATCGACATGGGGGCGGCAGTCGCAATGCGTATTATTCCATGAGCGGTACGGAGCGGTATACTGGTCCATACGTTGCCGTTAACGCCAATCCGGTAAATGGGTATGTTGACGGATACGGCAGAAGCCGAGTGTACTCGGAAGATTGGTCCCCTGACACGGTTCGAAGGGATAACCTTGTTCACGATGAGCAGAGTTCTATCCCGTTGCATCGTCACGACGCAGCGATACACTGGCGGCCTCGCGATCGGCAAGCCATCCGCGAAGGCGAGCATTCGTTACAACACGAAGATGCCGCGATCCATCAAGGGCTTGCCAACACTTATCAGAGGGATGGATCACGAACTTCCCACAGATTACCCGATACCACTGATCACTGGGATCCTCCACGCAATTGAGTGGATATTCATCAACTTTCCCTGTGTAGTCTTCATTGCCAATGTTCTCAATCGTGAAAACCGTTTGTCTTGCGATAGCATTTTCCTCGCCGCCATGCAGTTGCTTAATTCATTCGTAACTGTTCCAGGATGACGGGGTCAACGAAGTGTTGGATAGAATAGGACTATTTTACTAGGAAGCCACTTTGAGGTTGCTTGCAATAGAATCACGGATGCACAGGCCATGAAACGTAGGGCCTTGGAAAGATGCCAGCAAATCAGTCTGTTTCTGCCATGACGCGAAATAAGCTGCAGAACAGATCACCACCGGTGAATCTTGTCGAAAAAGGAATCGAGCTTGAATGCAACGCGGCATGTCGACCGAGGGACTAGTCCACGTCGAGGTTTCTCAATTCCGAGCCTGTTATCTACCTCGCATCTGTCGGGAGGGGAGCAGTCCTGAGTTAAGCTTCTTTCCATTACTGATTTTCGCCAGCAGTGAACAGAACAATCGCGGAGTAGCATAGCTTCTCCAATCCTCTGCCTCAAGGCCCAGCCTAGGTCCTATGCCTTCAAGTAAATAGACTTTTTCGATTCTCTCTCGGACACAAGCATGTCGCCGCCAACAACGCCAACGTTGGAGGCACTGGCAGTATCAGATGCGGATGCTGCAAGACCCATTTTACGCATTACAAATACATTTGCGGCCACTCGATCGGCAAGCCATCAGCGCTGCGCTTCTTGCAACAAGAAACACGAAGATCTATCAAGGGGTTGCCGATATCAGCGTGGCGGATCACCAGTCTCCCAGTGTGGCCTCACAACTAAAACAAAACGAATGCAGCTAAGTTATATCATAACTTCAACAACGAAAACCGCATATTCTCAAAAGCCTGCACCATGAAGTGCTCGCAGATCTGGGCGGGGTTCTGTTCTTACGTTGCCGTTACCGCCAATCAAGCAAATTGGCATCATGTATACGGAATCGACAGAGACCGACTGCATTCGGAAGATTGATCAACATTCGGAAGATTGATCACCTGACTGTGACCAATGCAGGGATAAGAATGGGGGCGGCTTCGTGATCAGCAAGCCATCCTCTAGGCAAACAGTCCTTGCTAAACGAAGGTACGGCGATCAAGGGCTTGCCAACACGTACGCGAGGGATGGATCAGTGCAAGTCTCCGACAGGTTATGGGATACCAGTGACACTGCGATCCATCACGCAACTGAAGCTATATTGGTCAAGGTGTTCCGTGTAACTGTGTAGTCCGTTATACCAATGTTCTTAATAATGTAAACCCACTTTATCTTGAGAATGTCGTTTCCCTCGTTGGCATGCAGTGGCTTAATTCGTGAATGCGAGGGGTTCAACAAGGTGTTTGATCCCCTATGACAAATGCACGAGGAAACCACATCTTTTGTTGTAGGTTGCTGATAATAGGAATAAGCCGCAGACACAGGACCTAGATGAACTATTCAGTGCAATAGCTGCCACCAACCCTGAGAGACGAGTCCAAGGTACTTCTACAAAAGAAGAATGCATTCAGCAACTCATGTTTCGTTAGCAAATACAGATGCAAAGTGCGCATGCGTTAGCTGATGTTGTTTGCCGGAACAATCAATCTGTTCGACCTCCAGCCTCCGAATAGTTTCTCGTACGCTTGCCATTCGCGCGTCCTCGCACAAGGCAACAATATCGGCGGCGGTCTTTTCCCTTGTGTGGTCCGCAATGCGACACGAGAGATCGTCCAAGTTCAAATTTTCTGCAAGATCAAATCGCTGCAATTCGTTCCATGCAATCTTCTTCCGCGCTTCGCGATTCGGCATTTTCAATTCAATAGTCTTTTCCAAGCGTCCGGGTCTTCGCAACGCTGTATCGATCCACGAAACTTGATGGGTGATTCCAATCATGGCGAATTTCGCACCTTCCTTCTTTTGCAAAAGTGTTGTATTCGAATCGACACCATCCAATTCCGTCAGAAGCGTCGAGAGGACTCTATCCATGGTCCCATGTGTGGTGTTATCCTTTCCTCGCACAGCTGCAATGTTCTCTATATTGTCCATGAGGAGAATACAAGGAGCGGCGGCGCGAACTGCCATGAACAAATGTCTCAGTGCACGTTCGGAACCACCCACTTCTTTGTGAACGAGGGATGTGCAGGAAACGTTCAAGACTTTAATGGACGGGAGGTACATTGAGGCAACCCGAGCAGCATGAAGGGCAAGTGTAGACTTTCCGGTCCCAGCTGGTCCCGTCAGTAAAACACCACCGCAGAAGCTTCGTCTATTGGAAGAGGTCGAAGAATTAGGAGTACCAGAACCACCAAAGAGCATCTTGTCCAAAGCATCCGAACGGCACAATGGAGTCACAATCAACGCTTCGAGTTGTCGCCAGGCATCCTCCATCCCATCACCAAACAGAGGCAGTGACATGTGGTCTTTGTCGGTGTCGACCGGTCTTAGATCTGCCGCTGATATGACTGTCATATCTACAAAACTGTCTAGAACACCGGATCTAAGAGACTCTGGGGTGAGTTGACTCAGCTCAGTGATCATGGACTCGACCAACAAATGATGCCTGGCTGTCACTTGATTCTCTGCCGTAGCAAGCGTTGTTCTTGTTGTGGTTTTCTCCATTGTTAGCGACCTCTGCATGGCTTTACGACAATATTGAGCAATTTCGGCGCGAGACCTGCCCACTAGACAAGTTGTCAATGTGCCAATTTTGTGGGCCATCGAGTGTTCATCATGATCCACTCCTAGCCGTTGGGACACGTCGTCGTCTACTGCCGTTGGGATGACGATACCAAGACAAGTCTTGATCATTGCCATTCGTTCTTCACGAGAGGGATGTTGATCCAGAGTAAATGACTTGGTAAAGCGACCTAGTTCATCATAAAGAGGTGTCGACGATGTGCATAGGATGAGCGTGTTGATGTTGTTGTTGTTGCTGTAATTGGGTCTAGCAGCAGACCCAATTGGATGATTGAATTGGTCCAGATGGGAGAGGAAATCCAATCGGAATCGTTGGTTCGTGGGAGCTTGTGAGTCATCGTCTCCGGATCCCAATAAGAAATGAATGTCATCCAGAATTACTACACATTTGGAATTCGAGCTTTGGGCTTTGGCATTCGCGGCAGCAGCCATGAACAACGACTGCAATGAACGTTCTGGATCGCCAACTCGTGGTCCCATGAAATCGACAGGTATTTTGGGTCGAATCACAATAACTCTGGGGATATGTCTTGCCACGAATTGTTCAATTTCGTTGCAGATAAATGTCTTTCCACTTCCCGACGGTCCAACAATGAGTATCGCAGTGTTTGGAGCGGTCGGTGATGCGAATACAAACGCCCGTGCGGCATCCAGGGCATTTGTACACGTTGAATGCAGTACCAAGGGAGGGATGCAGACCTGTTGTGAACATGATTCAGGTTCAATCGATAAAATCTCTTGGCTGGGGGCCTTATCAGCGTCAAGAATATCAATAGGAAGGACATGGTTGACAGACTCTTCTGGTGTCAGACTTGAGGATTTGAGAAAAAGCCGCAGTGTATCTTTTGTCAGAAATGATCTGTCTGATAATTGTCGAATCCATACCTGAAGATGATTGCTATTCTTTGACGCTGCTGTGTCAGAGTATAATGCATCCAGTGTATTGACGATGTGCTTCAATATTCGTTCTTCTTGCGCAATCTGAAGTAGGTAGGCTCTATAAATGGACTCCAAGACGACAAGTTCTTCACCGGCATCGAATAATAATGATGTTTGTAGGGGTGATGTTGATGGTGGAACAGTTGGATGGATGGTAACTTGCAACTCTCTGTATACATGAAAGACTTCTTCTCGTTCGACCTTCAGATATTCCGAAAAATTGGATAAATCAGTACGTAATTGCCGCGCAGTGCTTTCCAACCTTTCAAGATTGTTTTCGTCATACAGGAATTCATGATTAATGATGAGGTTGTTGCCGTTGTTATTGCCAGTGTTGTTGTTGTTGGTGTCATAGATTTGTTTTTGAGAGGCAAAGGCACGCAGGGTCTCCACGAGACGAATCCGAGATTCATCGACAGAGTGAGAGGTTGGATCCATGGACAGATTGTTGTTGTTGCTGCTGCTACCACTGATGCCAATCAATTCTAGAAAAGTCATTTTGAGTGAATGAATAATCTCATCCTGTCGTAATGATGATGATTGTGACGCGGATAGAGATGGACCCTTGTTTCGTTTACGTCCCATTGTAGCGGTACCCAGCACTGGTATATACAGTCGCTGTGCGTGCTCGCTCGTTGTGCACTCTCGTATCCTTCGTGTTATGTAGCGTTACTATCGTTCTTGTTCTTGGTATCGTTTGTGCTGAGCGGAGCGGAAGGTTACCATCGTTTCGTGAGGAATGGATTGTTTTTGTTTCGTGAGGAAATGAACGCTATATTGTTTCCTCCAATCGAACGTGAACTATGCGGGTCTACTGCACCAGGTACAATCGATCGTTTGTTGGTACTACTCGAGTACCGGCTACCGGGTTGGGTCTAGACTCGGAGCAATACACTTCGAGCACAGTGGATATATTGATGATGGCATCACTGTCGTCTGTCTTGAGCTTTTGTATCTGGTTTTGAGTGTGCCAGAAGCTGTCAGCTACAGTATATTGCAGGTGAAGAGACATCAGCGAGGCGATACGGCCGTAGCAGATGGTACAGTACTGATACGTGTATAGAAAGAGGTAGTGTACGGGTACATACCTGGATTACCATCCATGTGACGGTAGAACGCCAGTACTCGCAGTACCAGTCAAACTCCGCCGTCTTGCATTGCGACGTGAGGCAGCCCTTCCAATTTCTGTGAAGGATAGTCAGACTGCACTTCTTGGCAATTGTTGTATCCACCCATTGTTTTTCATACGGTTCACAGTTCACACGTTCACACGCCATACAGAGAACATGATTCTTGCTCTTCGGACGATGGACAATGGTCGTACCACCACTTCCTATCTGCAGTAGAGTGCCGGGAACAATTCGTTGACAATGGCACACACCAGCAACTGAAAGAGTCTGAAGGTCACAGAGGCTTCCACTCTGGAGATGTCCATGATCTCCATCTCTCATCCATGCTCCCACTACGATGTGCATGCATGCTACACGTACTTGAAAGATAGAGAATGACTGAGGACGGCATGCTAGGAGCCCTCTGAAAGTGCAGAGAGCGTGAGTTTATGAAGGCCTCATTCTTCCGATGTCGTGCGTTCGTCACTGTTCCACACTGTCCTCGTTCCTTGGGACTTGTTTTTGTTTTCCGACGTAACCAGGGCTCAATTTCTCTCTTCTCCAAAAGTTGTCGTAATTGACAACTATTTTTCCCGTGAGATGAGAGACCAGACACTCTGGGAAAGGAATGCTGATCCAGTACCAATACCGACTCGCGTTCTGCAAGTTCTTTTGGAATGCTGCGCATCGTACCCTCGCCGTCCTTAAGGCTGTTTCCATGACGTTTTTGCGTCGGAACGTACCTTGGTACTTCTCTCGTTGGAATCAAACGAGTCATAACGGCGATACAATACTCATCCTGCTATTCTGTTCTGCTCTGCTCTGTTCAACCGTGCTGTCTACTACTGGTATACTCACCCAATTTTTGGTTCGGGTCTTGACTTTGCAAAAATGCCATGACAGCTCGCTTTCTTCTTCTGCAGAACATGATTTTTCCTTCATCAACAAAATGGGACGGACACCATCGAACGAGAATATCCAGGACTAGTGTTCCGACTTTGCACCGCAACTTTGGCTGATGTACTCTGTGACTTTGGGTGCGCTGCGGATCGGAACGGATAGTGGGCGCGCGTTACAGATGATGGTGAACAATCCTTTACACAAAAAAGTTTGGAGTTCTAAGGAGCTCGACGCTAAATTGTAGGAGGAATTGAGATCATTAACGGAAATGATGGATAGACTATTCTGTCGTGTCATGGATCGAGGAATAATATGTGATGTGTTTTCTCACGGATGAAGAGACTTCTATAAGGAGGCATTCTGTGTAGCCTTGTCGAACCGGGCATCCGTTCGAATGTCAATCGAAGAATATCATGCGATGCGGATCCTAAATTCCTTCAGTTTCAATACTTATGACATGGAAATAATTGAAGCGCAACCTTCCCACACATGCTACGCTGTCGTTTTGTTTATGAAGAATCAAATAGTTTTTAACTCCCATCGGTTCGAAACGGGGACATTGATGGTGGCCTCACAATTCCCCACCGCCGATGGACCATCGACACTCAAACCAGTGCCTTGCCTTTGTTGCTGCCTTCCTCCATATCTTCTCGTTCGTCAGTCACGCACGAGTTGGTTCGCGCGTGCTTCCATTCATTCCTTTAGCCGCACGGAGAGGGCTCATAAGTGTTATAATCAAAAGCATAGCAACAATCTATATCACATTTGATTTCACCGCAGTCGATGTAGGTATACCGATAGCGAGATGGGATTGAGCAGAGGGATGATGGCATTGTCCCCTCCAACGCATTGCCGTCGAAAGCCAACACCGTCAACTGTGTTAAGAGTCCGATCTCATTTGGAATTGTGGAATTAAACGCATTGACGGAAAAATCCAAATACGTCAATTTCTGCAAGAATCCGATCTCACTTGGAATCGTGGACGTGAAGGAATTGGTGAAGAAATCCAACCACTTCAACTTTGTCAAGAGTCCGATCTCACTTGGAATTGTGGAATTCAATTTATTGACGGAGAACTCCAAATACGTCAACTGTGTCAAAAGTCCGATCTTAGTGGGAATTGTAAAAGTCAACTCATTGCTGGAGAAATACAAATGCGTCAACAACTGTGTCAAAAGTGCGATCCTTCTGGGAATTCTGGAAGTTAACTCATTGTGGGAGAAATCCGAATGTGCCAACTGTGTCAAGAATCCGATCGCACTTGGAATTTTGGAAGTCAACGCATTGACGGAGAAATCCAAATATGTTAAATTCTGCATGACTCCAATCTCACTTGGAATTGTGGAAGTCAACAAATTGTTCGCAACGTTCAAGAAAGTCAACTGTGTCAAGAGACCGACCTCACTTGGAATTGTGGAAGTCAACAAATTGTTTGCAACGTTCAATAGAGTCAACTGTGTCAAGAGACCGATCTCACTTGGAATTGTGAAACCAAATGTTCTGTCGCCGGAATTCTCAGCGCCAAACTCTAACGTCGTGAGACACTTTGTCACATCTGTAATGGAAAGAAAATTGCAGGCAATTTGTTCCGGAGACATCGAGGTCTGCGTACAGGAAGAGACATTTTCGCCAACGCAACAACCTGGATCATGTGCGATTTCATCACAATCGATACGGATTAACGACATTAAACAGAGGGAGGAAGGAATTGTCCCCTTCAACGAAGTGCTGAAGCAATCCAACTGCTCCAACTATGTCAAGAGTCCGATCTTACTTGGAATGGTGGAAGTCAACGCATTATAGGAGAAACCCAATCCCCTCAAGGTTTTCAAGAGTCCAATCTCACTCGGAATTGTGGAATTCAAGGAATTGATAGAAAAATCCAACCACTCCAGCTGCGTCAACATTTTGATCTCGCTTGGAATTGTGGAAGTCAACGCATTCTGGGAGAGAATCAATCAAAGCCGTCAGCATTGTCAAGAGTCCGATCTCACTTGGGATTGCATATCGGATAAATCCAAGTACGTCAACTGTTTCAAGAGCCCAATCTCACTTGGAATCGTGGAATTCAATGTAGTGCTGGATAAATCCAACCAAGTCAACTGTGTCAAGAATCCAATCTCAATTGGAATTGGGGAATCAAAATCTTTGTCGCCGCCGGTAAAGTTGAGCATCGATCGACACTTTGCCAAGTTTCGTATGAAAAGAAATTCGCATATAGACTTCTCTGGCGGCTCGGAGGCCGGTACAGGGGTTGGGGACGTCGTTGCAGATGGTGGTCGAACGACGACGAGTACAACAATTACAACCTCCGTGACAACAAGACAGCACACCAAGATCCATCGAAACAAGGGGCGTGCCCTGGTACCATTTCACTGTGACAGATGTGGCCTCAGCAACCACCATCGGTTCCTCCTCTTTTCCATCCGGTACCAGTTGTGCTTCCACAGTATATAAATCACTTCCAGCAGGCATACGACTGATGTCGTGCGCACCAGAATATGCAACTTCGGAGGTTGGCACACCATCTTCTGGCTTTAACTCTTCACTTGTAAACTCTCTGGTGGTATCATACGAAGTCAATGCCAGGTTTGTTGCAGCCTTGTGAGATGATGGTACGGAAAGGCTCCGGGAGTGATAACAGGAGGTTTGTCCAACGATTGTGTTGTTGACAACCCGGGTGGGGGTATTGGTTCACTCGATGGAGTATGTTCCAATATTTTCGTAGCTCTAGCACTGCCAGCCTTGTGAGATGATGGAACGGGAAATGCTCCGGGAGCGACAACAGGAGGCTTGTCCAGATGTGCCGTTGGCAACCCGGAGGAAGGTATTGGTTCGCTCGGTGGGGGGTGGGGCATGTTCCAATATTTTCCTAGCTATGGCATTGCCATGACCAAGGCCACGACCATCGTCGCTTTTAACCTTTGACGCTGATGTCAACCCCAACGTAGGGGAATCAGAAGGATCTTGCGCCATGGCCATGTTTGGCGTCTTCGACGGAAATTCTTCAGCAATATTACCCTCCTTGATGTTGGCTTCTGCCAAATCTGCTTTCCGGGCTGTCGCTTTCGCGGGCATTTTCCTATCATCGTCATCAAAGGAAGAATGCTTGGAAACGTCGTCAACGTCGTCTGCACTGGCTCGATTCTCCATCACAAAGATTTCTGTACTGGAATACTGGAGTAGAAACGTACGCACGCGTGAGTTGAAACGTTGAAGCGATTGCGATTGCGTTTGGTCTCCACCAATTCCACACTGCTCAACCCCGACACCCCGAATATGCATGCAAACTACGACAACGACGTCAAGAATAGCGATTCCTTCAGTCCACAAAGAGTTCTGGAATACTCACAACCTCCTGGTAGTGTTTATCAATATCTTTTTGGCTCGGATGAGGAATGCAAGCAGACTTGAACAACTAACCGGGATGTATTGGAATCGTATGTTTGGTGAACCTGAACTTAATGGAATCGTATGTGTAGTGAACCGGGACGTCATTGAATCGTATATATGTGTACGACGGCTCGTCAAGCTGGCCTGCTGAGTTTTATGCTAACCGACGGGTGGCCAGATAGCAAGTACTCTGAGCAAACATTACTGTACCACATTACTACAGTACTCCAGAGTCCAGAGTCCAGTAGTAAATGGATCCCCGATCCTCATCCTGCTTCCTCCGTGATGCAGCAGGTTTCGCAACCCTCGCAACCATCCTCACGTGCATCTCTGTAATGTATGAAACATAGAGAATTCATACGCCATGGATACAAAATCATAGAGTTATTTACTGCAGTTATTTTCTGCAATCTGACTGCCTCCACATACAATTTTAGGCCAATCCTTATCTTGCGACGAAAAACCATTACCAAAATGCGATTTAATAGAAACCTAATAAAATCGCACGTCATTTTCGTTCTTGCGATTTTGTTACCCTTACCGTAAACTGTAACGAAAACGTTATTCGAAGTAGTCAAAACGGAATCTTGGTTTACTGCTTCGTCCAGATCGGACATAGCATGACATGTCGCACGTCACGTACGAGTGCGACAAATCCAAATCATCAGCAAATGATGACTCCGGCACCTTTTTCAACACGCAACCATCGGCAGTGCTGTCGTCTTGTGAACGAGGACGCGGGAGTAGTCTAGCTACTGATGAATCATAGTAAAAGCAAAGCAGAGGAGGCCGTAGAATTGTCATTACAAACGAGGTTGTACAGTGTAGAGTTGTTCTGTCTTACCGGCACTAGCTAGTCGTATTAGTATGTACTCGACTACTGTAGTCTGCAAGAACTCTGTCAGCCAATCAGCAACCTTCATTTTTAGGTGTCGCGAGGGAACATGGAATTTCAGTGACTGAGGTCCATTTCGGTCGGCCAACCGAAATTAACTTAATTTCGGTTGCGAATAGGTTATGATTACAGAGACAACCAAAATGGCACAAGCTTCATAACCCGTTAGGGACAAAAGGGGGCCCATGGTAAGGGTTGATTTTCGTGACAACCAAAACCAAAATGACCCAAGACTCGTTTTGGTTTTGGTTTTGGTGGCAAGATAAGGATTGGCCCTACACTCCTGTATTTTTGTGCACTCTACCGTAGCTCTCTTTCACCTGTTTGGTTGTGTGAAATGAATAGCTACAAGTACTACCGGAAGCACAATTGTACCTTATTTCGATGGGATTCTGTCTGAAACGCCCTGCATGACAAAAACTCCCGAAACCGACCGCTGACGCTATCATGCAGCTACTACGACTACCGTAGTAGGAAAGGATTTCCAATACAGTATCCCAGCAGCGATGCTATTGTACTACAGTACTTGTTTGCTTGTAGCACCGGTAAAACAGGTCGGTAACAAAAACAACCGTTATTAACATGCCCATACGCCGTGCATCGTACAGACATTGGTGCGTCATCATGTGCTCAAGATTCATGATTGCAGCACAAATCAAATGCACAAGTTTTTATATGTACATTAGAGTGCATGACAAAAGTACTACAATACCGGTAGGACAATAGCAGCATTTAGTCTACCGTAGCGTGTGCAAAGTATGATACTGTACATACAAAGTACAAAGGGAGTCGGTTTTGGCTTTTGGCATGAACTTTCTCTTTCTCGTGTCTCTCTCTCTGCTATGGATACCCTTGACTATGTATAACAAATCTCTCGTCACTGCAACACAACAACAAACAACTCCTGTACTCGGAGTACCAACTAACAACCTTGTACAAATGCGTCCTCGATGGACCTGGAGATGTATTGTTCGCCATATGTCATACGTATCAGCATACTACCAGTAGTACATTTACTTCGCATCTTGAATCGTCGCCTGCTGTGATCCGGAGGAGAAGTGAAGTGTTGCTGCAGTTACTAAGCCGGAGGTCGGCGTAGCCCAACAGTTTGTGCCTGAAACCTGGTGCTCGGAGCACAATGGAAGCCTTGTCTGAGAATCAGAATGGACATGGACAGGCTTGCGCTCAGCTGCCAAAACAGCGTGCTATGCATATGACTGGACAAGTGGTCACGCAAGAGCAGAGCATCCTAGAAGATGTTCCCAGTTGTACCAGTGAAGCAAACTCCGATATGCTGCCAGTCGAGCTGAAACACAATAACAATCAGCAACACCAACTACCAGATGAGCAAATGCAACAATCACAACAACCAGTCAAGAAAAGGGCTCGAACGACTAATGACTACAAAGTCGGTTCCAAGGACACTGAACCACCAATTTGCACCACGTTGCGCCGTTTGATCCAATCCTACAGTTCCTCACACGAGCAACTGGAAAGCCAATGGTGAATCTCAAAACCATCAAAACTACATTGCCAGTGCCACAGTGGGCAGACGACGAAATGTTGAAACACATTCAAGAACTAGCCGACCATCACGGTGTTCTTCAAATTGTTGGCTGTTATAGTAGTGTTGGTGCTGGTGATGTGAAGGAAGGGTTGTCCTGGGACAGCGAAGATGTGCACGTTGCCTTTCCGTCTCCTCCATCCCAAGCAGACAGTTCACAAGACCAATCATCCTTCCATATGAATGGCACATTGCATGGTAGCACCAAGGCAGCCGCGAAGCGACGATTAACTGCCTTGAAACGATCGCTCAAGAATGCAGCAGCAACACCAGGTACTCCAAAAGGAGAGACAACAACTTCATTTCCCATTGAAGACGTGGTTGGACAAGTCGACAACAGAAACATTGTGCAGTCCGCAAAAGACTGGTCCTCAGTGCCAACGATGGACGAGCAAGAGGACTCGGACCAAGAAATTGAGATTGTGCTTCAGGAAGAAACAGAAGCGCGCAATGCCCTGATGAAAACATTGTCATTCGAATTGCCTAAAGAGCGAGCGCCGCTCAACCCAGATCGGTTATCACTGACATGTGTCCTTAAAGGGCAAGCATCATACGCTGGATCGATTCCTGGTCGAGGGTCTACGTTTCAGGAATTCACTAGCAACACTCGTATTCCTGCTGCTCTCCTTGATGCGTTCAACATCGAACGGCCTGGTCCATTAAGAACCGTTTCATCCCGGAGGAAACTATACTCCCATCAAGCGATTGCAATTGAATCGGCCATGAGTGGGATCCATACGCTAGTGTGCACCGGAACAGGATCGGGCAAATCACTCTGTTTCTTGATCCCTGTACTGGCTGCAGCTCTGACATGCGACGACTCGTCACTCCTACTATTCCCTACGAAAGCTCTTGCCCAAGATCAAATGACCAAGCTGAAGTCTTTACTCGGAAAAAATACGGTGCTACAGGAAAGGATTAGACCAGGTGTCATTGATGGCGACACCCCTTATGCCGAGCGGGACAATGTTGCCAAGAATTGCAACATTATCATGACGAATCCAGATACATTGCACGCTGCGATCTTGCCCGGATGGAAAGCAAACTACAAGTCCCTCCTGGGACGAATCAAGTATGTGGTCATTGATGAAGCACACATGTACGAGGGCGTCTTTGGAGCACACGTGGCGATGGTATTGTCTCGATTCATACGGCTTGCCGCGGTTTGTTCGCATAAGGTTGGCGGGGAAGTGAGGATGCCAATTTTCTTGGCCTGCAGTGCCACCATGTTTCATCCAGAGCATCATTTTCGGCTTTTGTGCCCGATCTCAAAAGGTGCCAAGGTGACGATTCTTGCTCCGGAAGACGATGGATCGCCACGAGCTGCCAAGCATTTCTTTGTTTGGAACCCTCCAATCATGGATATCAATGGCTTTAGTACTGGCCGAGTGACGGTGCCTAAGCGAAAGGTGCCGAACGACAAGGGAAATCAACAGAAACTTCCGCCTTCTGCAACTCCCCAGTCGAAGAAAATTGACAAGGTATTTCGAGAATCTGACGATCTGCACCTGGCGGACTGCTCTCCTCCCGATTCCGAGACTGCATCGCGACCTTCCTTTCCGGACCGCTTGGAACTCTATCGTCGACACGCTGCCGATGAAACAGCGTTGCTCGTAGCCAGAGCAGTTTCACAAGGAGTTCGATGCATTGCATTCTGTAGGACGCGATGTTTGGTAGAATGGGTCTACGAGCGAGCAGTTTCCGCTCTTAAATCCAACCCATCAACGAAGCATCTCGCCGCAAAAGTCGAGTCATATCGGGGTGGATACACCATGGAAGTCCGGAGATCGATTGAACACCGGCTGTTCAACAATGACCTTCTTGCCGTCATCGGCACAAATGCCTTGGAACTCGGCGTGGACGTTGGAGGAATTGATTTGACACTACACTGTGGATATCCAAGTTCATACGCATCCCTGCTGCAACAAGCGGGCAGAGCAGGGCGAGGTGCGACTAGACTCAACGTGCATTCCATCGCTGTTATGGTCTGCTTCAACTCTCCAGCTGAACAACAAATCTGGAGACGCCCCCGGACATTTCTTGGTAGAGGCAAGACGGCTCTTGTTTCCATGCAACTTAATGTTGGGCTTGCCCAAGGGCACCTCCTTTGCGCTGGCGAAGAGTATCCATTAATGACGAGGGGCGCTATTACTGCTTTATTTCTGAATGAAGTATCAGATTGTGTTCAACCTCAAGTGTTGAGTGATTCAGATCTCTTTGGGGCCAACGATATCTATCATGCATCGGTTGAGGGGCTTATTGGTACAGGAATGTTGAAGGAAAAATCAGTTCCGGTCGCAGGATCGAAAACTGGCATAGTTGTTTTCAAAACTCATCCTGTAAGTATCTTTGACGAGTGCGGCGAGAATCATCCACCATGCAATTTCACTAATTGCCTGCATTCCTTAGTTTGTCGACAAACCATGGACTCGAGTCAATCTTAGATCGATAGAACCAATTAACTATGCAATCGTTGATCTGTCTCATCCCATGCAGGGAGGGAAAATGGACGGAGTACACGACAGTCGCGCTGTGTTGGATACCATTCCATATTCCAGGATCTTTTATCATGCCTTCCCAGGAGCCATCATTACGCACCGAAGTCAACGATACAAGGTGCAGTGTATGACAAGTCCCCCAGCCATGGGTGATTCCTGCAGTGGCTACAAGGGTGGGACGTTTGCGGCCTACGCCAAACCAACCAGTGCTCGATACACGACGAGACCGTTGTCATCGATGAAAATAACGATTGTAAAGCAGATGGACCGAGTGGACGATGTGAATCAAAACATTGGGAAAGCCGCCGCCACGAGCGGAGTCGTCGTTGCGGTGGATCGTATATATGCAGATGCTGACAATATGGAGTGTACACAGGGGTCTCTGGCTGGGAATGGTGTCCTAACTGTATGTCGAACTGTTCGCGGCTACAAGAAGCTTTCACTGATAACGCGAGTCGAACTATCCAGGAGTGAATTTAGCCTCCCATCCATGCAATTCGACACTTTTGGATTTTGGCTCGACACGGAAGCCTCGGTACTTCGAGCAGTGATCAAGGACTACGATGAAGGTGTTCATGCGTTGAGTCATGCGATTTTGGCAGTCGCCCCTCTGTTTGTACCAAGTTGTGGTTCTGATCTCAATTGTGATCATGGGCATCATGACTGTACTCGAGTCGTCATCTTTGATGTGCGAGCAGGTGGTTCTGGTATTTGTGCGCAGTTATTCAAGCACGTATTCGTCCCTGACGGATTACTGGAAACCGCAATTGACCTAATGGAAACATGTTCTCAATGTCGTGGGGGTTGGGGCTACGAGGGAGGATGTCCTGCGTGTCTCCACTTTGGTCAATGCCTCGTATTTAATCAACATCTCAACCGCATTGCTGCCATCCACGTTGGCAAAAGGCTACTCCAACGAGTACGTCAGACGGCGCTGTACAAGGAGAATGCAGCAAGGCTTGCCATTGAAAATGATGCACCGGCACCTTTACACGACAAAGATTGTGACGAGAAGGAGCGACCGTCGCCCAATAGTTCGACGGTCGTTTCGCCACGTAGAAAAGCTCGTGCCAGGGCGTTGCGCAACGCCAAGGAAGTTGCACCCACCAAGGAACGAAATGTGGTCATGGGGCGAGCTACATGGCCAACAGACCGAGAGAACAGACGTCAAGTGGACGCTGATGTAAACTAAGCGTCAAAATCTATTGGTGTCATACGCGCAGGGACCGTGATGAGTGATGATCCGGGGAGTCGGCATCAATAAGATCTCACTTCCAACATATCAGCGGCACTGAGTAAGGCTTAAATGGACCTTGAAGCTTGAAGTAATCGGGTGCGATACGCCTCTCGAAGGATAAACCATGAAAAAGAAAAGCATACAAATTGAGTATTCGTTATTCGTATTCCGTCATGCCAGAGTCCTAAGTACGGAGTGGCAGCGTATTAGTAGTACCAGGACCATCTACGGTACTCGAGTATATGTTGGAGTGCAGTGTCCCGACTCAAGGTAAGACTCACTTCGCGAAAAGCCCTGTGAACGACGAACGAAGGCAGCGCTGTCTATTCGTGGTTTTCCATAAACATATACGCTAGTATAAATGCTAAAATTACTCCGTAATGCTACTCTTTCACTCATTTCTCCAAATCGATATTTAAGGGCGATTGCGCGGTCCGAAATATTCTTAATCGTAGATTCGAAACTTGATCCTGCCCTCGCGCCAGTCATAATTTTTTGCCTCGAGTATAGACGAAATAGAACTTGAGGGACTGCACCGACACGACATTCGATATAATAATACAAAGGAGTATTGCTGTTCCTCGGACACATGCATTCCCGAGTGGCTAATGAAGTGTCTTTGACTTCCATCACTTCGCGATCTAATGTCGGTTAGGAATTCTGCTATTCGTTACGGCAGTACAGGGATAACAATTTTTCAAAGATTGTCAAATGCAGGGCACTTGCCTAGGACATAATGACCTATTGTGACTGTGACTACAATTCAATTAAATGAAAACAATGTCCCAGATACCAGGATCACGACCGTGTGCATTTTGTATGATACTCTGAGTATTTACCTCTACTATCTTGTCCCAATCCAAACAACTCAACATCTCTCTCTCGTTCGGACTGTGTGGACGCTCTCGCTCTCGATTTAAGTCGTTTTCAATATATTCTTTTGCCACCACCACCCTCACGCCACAACTCTTGTTTTGGCGTCATCATCGCCCACACACGAGCTCATGTATTGACACACTTTCCGCAAAACAAAAATATATTTGGATAGAGTGTTGTATACAAAGAGTGTGTGACTGCGACCTCATCGTTAGTCGGCACTTTTACTCGGGCTCGGATCGGTATCCATAAAATCGGTGCATTTTCTTAGAGGACCTTGACTGATAGAGAAACATCATCACAATCACACGAGATTGATACACTTTTACAATTCGCTGACCATGTCGTGGCATTCACAAGAGAAGGATACTCCCAAATGGGATTGGACGTCGTTTGATGGATCATTAGAAGATATTGAAGCCGACGCGTTTACCTTGGAAAGTTTGTAAGTGATGAGCCCTGATCGTCGTGATGCTGATACAGCTATCGCAACCATCAAAAAGTCGATCGGAAATTCAGTGTTTCGTGGTGTGGAGCATTGCAGCTCTGGAGAATCCATTTGGATCAGGTGCGGCAGCTGTCTCTACCATGGATTGTCAGGTCCAGTGTTTTGTCTTGTTGTCGAAGGATGATACATCCCACACATGACATGCTAGCTTCTACCGGGAAGTCAGATTGTGTGATTATACCATTGTTCCGTCTACTCCTTGAGCCTGTATGCGCGCACATTTCATGTTCTCTCTCTAACAACAACTTATCCCTTCCAAACCCCCTCAAAACTTCATCATCAGACGCGATTCGAGTGATGAACCAATGTTCCTACCATCAAGTAGTAGTGATGAAGATGATGTTGGTGACACTGATTCCGAATCTGGATCAATGACAGAACAAAGTATACCTTATAATAGCAGTTTTTCAGAGTTGGACTCGGATCAAAAGCTTCCTGCAACAACATATGCTACGACGAATACTGCGGGACTCAAGGGGATGGGCGAAGAAGATGTTTTTGATGATGAACATGACAGCTATAGTGATGAATCGGATGCTATTGAGGAACCAAAACCATCCAGAACGTCAAGACTGTTCAAAATTGCTGCTACTGTTGGGATTGGTGTTCTGTCAGCGTTTACATTTCTAACAACTGCCAAGAAGGACGATGGTACTGATGAAGTCGATGCAGCGGGACAATTAATAAATCGGCAAGGACAGGATGTGCACGTTGCGGGGTACCATGCACCACCAACCAATAATGTTGATACAGTAGCGGGGTACATACCGCCACAACCACATCAAGCAGAGGTTGCAGCCTACGTGCCACCACCACCGGATGGGAAAGTATCAGGCCAAGCAACGGCATCCGCCAAGGCAGCGCAGTAAGTACATGTGTTGCATGTTGTTCTTTTTATGTTGATACACAAACTCGTGATCTAAAATCTGGCGCTTTGACATGTTGTAGGGCACAGCAGGTCATGCACCAAATGTCAGTCGATGCCTCGAAAAATGCAGCTCAATCGGTCGGAAGTGCATCGGCTTCGCTAGCAACCAGTGTGACGCCACCTGTAGCCAGTGCTGCTCGAGCGACATTTTCTACAGGTG
The DNA here is from genome assembly GCA_022925895.1 of Fragilaria crotonensis. Taxonomy (NCBI): domain Eukaryota; phylum Bacillariophyta; class Fragilariophyceae; order Fragilariales; family Fragilariaceae; genus Fragilaria; species Fragilaria crotonensis. The sequence continues at coordinate 277,439 of JAKSYS010000011.1, forward strand.
TTGCCACGGGGGTAGTGGCTACGGTTGTGGCTGCGTGTGCCATAGGTTTGGCTCCCAAATCTTCTTCGGCAAACGCCATCGCCCCTTCGCCGGCCCCGTCACTGGAATGCATAAGAAACAACACGGAAGTAGATACCGTGACCATTCGTGCGAAGAATTGGCAGACACTATTCACGGACGATGAAAAGTTGATTTTGAAGGAATCATTTGTTGACATTTACAACAATCTCTCCCTCGGATGCAACGACAGATACAAACGCGAACTGAAAAGTGCTGTCTTGCAGAACCAAACATTGGAATCAAATGATGATAAGTCCCCTATTCTTCTTTCTAACTGGCGGGGCACAGTCCTCTGCGATGCGTGCCCGCCCGAGTCTCCACTCTTTGATGAGGAACGGCCAGAGGGCAGAAGAAAGTTGGAGAACGTTGATAATGGAATCTACTTGTCGGAATTTCTGACGATTATTATCGAGGTCATTGATAAACTTTTGGAGTCAAAATCAACACCGACACCCACACAACCACCGCCACGGTCACAAAGCCCGAATGCTGCACCTACAATAGCTACCCCGCCCCTCAATTCTGGAAGTCCGCTAACAATTTCTCCCAGTCAAGCAGGGGATTCCAACAATCCAAGCATTCTGCCAGGCAATCCAACTCCGTTGCCAACCACAACGGAACCATCTTCCGAAATAATTGAGGCTATAATACCGACAAAGTCACCAGCTCCCAACGCGAGTCCATCGACCATTTCCGAAAGCCCGAGTGTAACGCCAGGCAATCCAACACGATCGCCAAGTACGATGTCACCGTCAGCTGAAGTAGGTGTGACCTCTATTCCTAAGACTGTTGCTCCGAGTCCATCGACGGCAACTGATAGTCCCAGTGTGACGCCTGGCAATCCAACGCGAACGCCAAGTACTACACAACCATCCATGGAATCTGTTGACTCTAATATCCCTACAACTGAGGCTCCGAGTCCATCGACGGCAACAGAGAGCCCCAGTGTGACACCTGGTAATCCAACTCGATCGCCAAGTACGATGTCACCGTCAGCTGAAGTAGGTGTGACCTCTATTCCTACGACTGTTGCTCCGAGTCCATCGACGGCAACTGATAGTCCCAGTGTGACGCCTGGCAATCCAACTCGATCGCCAAGTACGACACAACCATCCATGGAGTTGGTTGACACTTCTGTCCCTACTACTGAGGCTCCTAGCCCATCGACGGCAACTGAGAGTCCAAGTGTGACGCCTGGCAATCCAACTCGATCGCCAAGTACAATGCAACCATCCGTAGAGTTAGTTGACACAACTTTCCAACGACTTTTGCTCCAAGTCCATCGACAGCAACTGATAGTCCCAGTGTGACGCCAGGCAATCCAACTCGATCGCCGAGTACTACACAACCATCCATAGAGTTGGTTGACACAACTTTCCCAACAACTGTGGCTCCGAGTCCTTCGACAGCAACAGATAGTCCCAGTGTGACGCCTGGTAATCCAACCCGATCTCCGAGTGCTTTAATCGTCAGGTTGCTCAACACCCCTTTTCCCACGACTTTCGCACCGAGCCCATCGACGGCCACAGAGAGTCCGAGTGTGACGCCTGGTAATCCAACACGATCGCCAAGTACGACACAACCGTTTGAGGAGTTAGTTGACACTGCAATTCCCACGACCTTCGCACCGAGCCCATCGACGGCCACAGAGAGTCCGAGTGTGACGCCAGGCAATCCAACTCGATTGCCTACCACTTTGCAACCGTCGATCGAGAGTGTAAACGCAGGTAATCCAACGACTGGAACTCCAAGCGCATCAATACCTACGACAAGTCCAAGCATAACGCCTGGTAATCCAACTCCGATGCCCAGCACTATGCAACCGTCGTCACAGTCGATTGAAAATCCTCTCCCAATGACTTTGGCCCCAAGCCCATCGACGGCAACAGAGAGTCCCAGTGTGATACCAGGTAATCCAACTCGCTTACCGAGTAGTCCACAGCCATTTGTGGAGTTGGTTGATACTGCTATTCCCACGACAGTGTCTCCTAGCGCATCGATGGTTACGGAAAGTCCAAGTGTAACGCCTGGTAATCCAAGTCGATTGCCTACCACTATGCAACCGTCTCTCCAGATGGGTGACACTACTATTCCTACGACTCTAGCTCCGAGTCCATCGACAGCAACAGATAGCCCCAGTGTGACGCCTGGTAATCCAACTCGATTGCCGAGTACTTCACTACCAATTGTGAAGTCGACTTTCACTGCTATTCCTACGACATTGGCACCGAGGCCATCGATGGCAACAGAGAGTCCCAGTGTGACGCCTGGGAATCCAACTCGATTACCAAGTACTACACAACCATCAGCTGGAATGGCTGGCACAGCAATTCCTACGACTTTGTCTCCCAGTGCATCGATGGCTACGGGAAGCCCCAGCGTGACCCCTGGCAATCCTACGCGATTGCCGAGTACAACACAACCATCAGCTGGAATGGTTTTCACAGCTTTTCCCACCACTGTTTCTCCAGGTGTATCGGTTGTTACGAGAAGTCCAAGTGTAATGCCAGGTAATCCAACACGATTACCAAGCACTTTGAAACTAGAAGTTGCTGGCCCAACTTTTTCCCCAGTCACTGTGGCTCCGAGCGCCTCAAGGGATACAGCGAGGTTCAGCTTTGCGCCTGGCAATCCGACTCAATTGCCTAGTAACACACCACCGACTGTGGATCTGGTTGACACACCTCATCCCACGACGATGTATCCAAGCGCCTCAAAGGTTACAGAAAGCCCCAATGCCATGCCGGGTTATCCACCTCGATTTCCGAGTACTTTGCTGCCATCGGTTGAATTGGTGGTAACACCTCTTCCTACCAATGTTGCACTAATCACACCACCGGTGACAGGAAATATACGTGTACCTACTGGAAATCCGACTCTTTCCCGAGTACTACACAACCGTCCGTTCGATTGGTTGACACGGAAATTCCCACGACAGTGGCTCCGAGTACATTGGAAGCTACAGCTAGTCCAAGTGTTGTGCCTGGCAATCCAACAGTATCGCCGAGTACTTTGCAACCGTCATCTAGATTGGTTGACACGGCGATGCCAATGACTGTGGTGCCGAGTGCGGTAAAAGTATCGGCGAGTCCTAGCGTCATTCCTGGCAATCCAACAGGATCACCGAATACTATACAGCCATCCATTGCATTGACGACGACAGCAATTCCCACGACTGCTGCTCCTAGTGCTTCGAAGGCTTCGGAAGGGCCTAGTGACATGGTCATTTCATCAGACAGTCCAAGTACATTGTTCTCTACGTCTCCAAGTTATGATTTAAGCTCTTCACCCTCCGATTCGCCTTCCGTATCCAGGAGCTTGAATCCGTCTCGCACTGAAACGTTGACGAGAGAACCGATGACAACAGACCATCCTAGTGCAGTGTTAGAAACACCATCTACTCGACCCAGTGAAAAGATGACTGATATTCCCAGCTCCATGCTATCTGAGTCTCCCAGTGTCGATGCGACCTATTCACCCTCCATATCGCCAACTGTAACGAGAAGCCTTGGTCCGTCGAATGTTGAAACAGTATCGTTGGGTCCGACGACAACTGACAAGCCTACTTCACCATCAGGCGTTCCATCACTTGAACCCAGTGTTGATGTCTCGGAACGACCTAGCTCGATGGTCTCTGATGGTCCCAGTGTTCTAGCAAGCTCTTCACCCTCCGAAGTTCCAACAGTCGTGGCGACTGTGTCTTTGAAGCCGACCACAACTGACGAGCCTACATCACCATCTAGTGCTCCATCTCTTGGACCCAGTGCAGACGAGTCGGAGAGTCCTAGCTCTGTGGTCTCCGATTCTCCCAGTGTTCGCGAAAGCATTTCGCCATCCGAATTGCCATCCGAATCGCCATCTAAACCCAGGAGCTTTGGTCCGTCGAATGCTGAAACAGCATCGTTGGGACCGACGACAACTGACAAGCCTACTTCACCAGCAGGCGTTCCATCACTTGCGCCCAGTGTTGATGTCTCGGAACGACCTAGCTCGATGGTCTCTGATTGTCCCAGTGTTCTAGCAAGCTCTTCACCCTCCGAAGTTCCAACAGTCGTGGCGACTGTGTCTTTGAAGCCGACCACAACTGACGAGCCTACATCACCATCTAGTGCTCCATCTCTTGGACCCAGTGCAGACGAGTCGGAGAGTCCTAGCTCTGTGGTCTCCGATTCTCCCAGTGTTCGCGAAAGCATTTCGCCATCCGAATTGCCATCCGAATCGCCATCTAAACCCAGGAGCTTTGGTCCGTCGAATGTTGAAACAGTATCGTTGGGACCGACGACAACTGACAAGCCTACTTCACCATCAGGCGTTCCATCACTTGAGCCCAGTGTTGATGTCTCGGAACGACCTAGCTCGATGGTCTCTGATGGTCCCAGTGTTCTAGCAAGCTCTTCACCCTCCGAAGTTCCAACACTAGTTGCGTCTGTTAGTCCCAGTGTTCATACTACGGACAGTCCTAGCTTGGTGCTGTCTGCTTCTCCGAGTTTTGACGCAAGCGTTAGCTTTTTGCCGTCGGAGTCGCCTTCCGTCGCCAATTTCTCGCTGCCATCGCCCGTCCCATCGGTTTCGTTGGGGCCGACTTTCTCCGACAAGCCTTCGTCAGCATCAGAGGTTCAGTCAGGTGTTCCTTCATTTGGTCCTAGTGATAGTACATCAGACATTCCTAGCTCGGTGCTGTCTGTTTCTCCGAGTGTTATTGGAAGCGTCAGCTTTTTGCCGTCGGAATCGCCGTCTGTTGCCAATATCTCGGTGCCATCGCCCGTCCCATCGGTCTCGTTGAGGCCCACTTTATCGGACAAGCCCTCAACACCACCAGAGATTCAATCAGGTGTTCCATCAGTCCGCCCCAATGTAGATTCTTCGGACAGTCCAAGCTTGTTGCCGTCTGCTTCTCCGAGTGTTGGCGGAAGCGTCAGCTTTTTGCCGTCGGAGTCTCCGTCGGCCCCCAATAAATCGGTGCCATCGCCAGTCCCAAAGGTTTCGTTGAGGCCGACTCTATCTTTCATGCCTACAACGGCATCAGGTATCTCATCAGACGTTCCCAGTCTCAATACGTCAGACAGTCCGAGCTCTTTCTGTCTGCTTCTCCGAGTTCTGATGCAAGCTCAAACGTTTTGCCGTCGGAGTCGCCATCTGATGCCCATAGCTTAGCGCCATCACCAGTCTTAACGTTTTCGTCGATCCCGACCGCGTCCGACGAGCCTTCAGCACCATCAGGAGTTCCATCAACAGGAGCTCCGTCGTCGCAAAATGACATTTCACATGCACCGAGCACTCTACCGAGCAATGGACCTTCAATTGCTACGAGAAGTCCATCAAAGGAGCCTTCAACTATATCAGTGGTAACACCCTCTGGAGTGCCATCCCAGACCCAGTCTTTGATTCCCTCTGATATCCCAGTCATCACGGTGCCACCTTCTTTGTCATTGTCCTCTGTCCCGAGCAGTTCACCATCCCAGATTCCTACAGAAGCTGTCATTCCGTCTATGGAACCTAGCGACATTCCAACTGGTAGTTTTGTGCCTTCCTCTCGGCCAAGTTCATTTCCGTCTGTTGTTGCGTCTCCGACCATCGTCGATGTTGGTGGGTGCCCATCTGTCAAGCTTGACTTTGATACCAGAGGAGACGGCTCCCCTCTACTTGGCGGTGAGTTTGTGAAGTATGACTGGCGCGACCGGTACGGACTGATTGTAACCGCATCTTCGCTTCTGGGTGGTGTTACTCCAAATGATATGCCTCGAGTTTTCGATACACAAACTATTGATAACATGGTCCAAAGCGGGAACCTTAACATCCTCAGCCCTAATCTGTTGTGTCCGGGAGGTGTACATGGGTTAGCATTGGGAACCGCTGGAGGTCCTGGACAACCAGGTGAGAACTGCGAGCCGAAAGGCAAAGGACTGGTGATTCAATCTGCCTATAATTCATTACCATGGGCAAGTGGCGCAGTGGGCGTTATCAACTTTGATTTTGACCCGCCAGTTGAGAAGCTTTTGTCGATTGGTCTCCTCAATGCCGTTGACGACTTGGACTTCATAATAGTGTCGACAGCGTCGGGAATGGAAACGATTCCCATCAAGGGTTTCGGCGTCAATGCGGCCCTTGATGTGAACATCAATGTGTTCAATGTTCGATCAGTTGCGGTTCATATTCACGGACAGCGAGTCATCACACACGTAACGTTCTGTAATTCCGACGACGACAATGCTCGCAAGTTGCAAGTGCGGAACCCCTCGTCAGATTCCACCTCCGTCGCACATTCTTTCAGATGGCGTGAAATCGGCATTTAAAGCTGATCAAATACAGAGAATTCAAATGGACCAGTGCAAAATTCAGGGTCCTGAAGGAATGATTGAAATTTTGAACCATTCATCATCTGAAGTCACATTTGTGGTCCATCCAGTCTCGCAGCGAGAATATGACATGCAAGGATCGACTTGGTTGGCAGTCGACTACCCGACTCCGAATTATGGATTAAATTGTGTTTCCAAGATGACGTTGTCGAGCAAGGATACCATTGTTGCCACTGCTGATTGCGATGATGGTGTTGCCGTTGTTGACGTGTATGCCTTCTCGGAAGGTCTGCTGGGGCAGCTAGATGGTGGTGCTGTTATTCCACCATCCGCATGTCGCATGTCTAGCGATGTCATCAACTTCAAAGAGATTTGTCACTATCGATTCCTACTCGTGTGTTCAAGTTCTCCAGCGGAGCGAATGCAACCGAACAAAATTGTTTCGCCGTTGCGGCGGAGATTTGAGAGCTGTGGAGTTAGGTCCTCTTACTCAGAATTCGTTGGGATTACCATGTCACCTGGTCTCGCCTTACTCTTTATGACGGTTGTGAACTGGGGTCGCGTATATTTGCTTAAAAGATAGCTGAAAAAATCTGAAGTTCGTTGCTCTTATCGTAAATGCGTTTGTTGCAATCACTTAGACTATGTAATCGGATAGTTGGTGTTGTTTTGTATTGCCTCACGTTCAGTCGCATTGACAACGCCCACTGGGAGTACTCAAGTACTCCTGGCGACACCGCATCCTCGTTCTCTCCCTCGCTGTGTTGGATCCAATGTATAGCTGTGGTATAATCGGAATCTACGTTTAGATTCTTTGCAATATAGACTTAAGGTATATATAATGAAGAATGGTAGAAGAGGCGGCCGTTTGAATTGCCCTCAGCATCGTACCAATGGCTGTCGAGACGGAGAGTTACAACCCAATAGCTCGGGAACCGGTATTGGGGTATAATCTGGCCTTTTTTAGTCAAGCAATGATCATCATCATTAATCATTCATCATTGTTTGTGCCCGCCATGCAATATAGAGTAAAAACACCGTCATGAAACGTGAAGGGTACAAGTACCACAATCCTCCCTCCAGATGTGGATCAAACACTGCTCAAAAGAGTCGTCCTGAAAAGCACTCAATGGTTCCGCTTCCGTTTCAAATGATGAAAGGTGTAGGTGCTTCGGTGTCTCATTTTCTTGTATGTATGATCGATTTCAGTTGTCACAAGAACAGATCGGCTGGCTGCAGCCGTAAGAAAAAAAGTGAAAAAAAGCGTGCCAGATCTGAACGAGCTACCGGTAGCATTCTTATCGTTTGGCAGATCGTAGGTTCTAGCTGGGGCGTTTTGTCATATTGTCAGGAAATACCACGGGAATTGTGCGAATCGCGAGTAGACGTTCATTTAGAAGACACTATCTTCGGTCGTTTTCTCGTCTTGACCACATTCTTAGACCGCTGTAGGATTTCTCACATTAGTGGTCCATGCTCCTCGTGGACGACGTGTGCTCATCAGCACGTCTTATGAAGGGGGGAGAGTCCAACCTGCATCATTTCGTTGGAGGTCTGGATAAATGGCATGATCATAGGCTAATCTTGCGTCAACGCCAAAGTAGGAATCGACATAATGTCCAGAAATACTGATAGAACGATTATGGTTGCGACCGTGACTGTGATGATGCAAGTCTGTGAGTAATGTGTGATCTCTCGCGTCCTCACCAGTTAAAGTTGTGGATAGAGACAAATCATCATCTTCCAATCGAAAATGCGACGGCTCTTCCCTGAATCGTTTTCGACTGGGATATTGATGACAATAATTGTGGTGCGATGCTGACGAATCCATTTTCTTGGTGACTGGGAGGAATGTCCAGTCCCCGTATCGCTTGGGGCGACAGGCTTAGATCAGAACAGGAATCCGTGTTGGGCAAGAGGCTATACGCCGGATGACTCATTGGCGACCCCCACGGGGCCGGCAGTCGGTGAAATTCGTGGTGAGTTTGCGACGCAAATGACAGGGACCGTAGTCGTCCGTCATTGCCCTGTTCATCATCATTAAGAGCTGCAGCATCATCTCCCAAGGTTGGGGGCAGTCCAAATTGTGACCGTCTTTGTCTCTCGACTTGAGCGTGGATCGTCGCCAGTAGCATCTTGGTGAATTCCAATCCCATGCCAATTGGAGAACACTTTTCCGCCTCCGTCAGTTTTGGGTATCCAACAGACTCATATGCCAAATGCTTCTCTAAACCGTTTTCGTCTCCTGATTTGTTAACGTCATTGCCATGACATGATTTCACTGCTTGTGCTCCTATTATTGCTGCGGTTTCGCGCGCCTCCGACGCCTTGATTCGTTTCTTTTGATGCATCATGGCACGAAAGGATAGAAAGGCTGCCATTTCTCCCGGTCCCAGTGTATCGGGATTCATGAGTTCCCGCAGTTGGAATACAATATTGGCATTCAGAGCGCGCCATGTATTGACAGTACAATCCTTATTTCGTGGAACATTTAAGTTCGACGTGAGTGTTTTGACTGTCTGCATCCAAGAATCATAGCCTTCCAAAAAATCTTTGAGATTTCGTTCTTTATTTTTCCTGTATTTCTGCAAGTGACTTTTAACATTGGCACTTGTGATTGTAGCTGGGCTCAAAATTGACATGTTTGCATGATTATTGGTCTCGGTGCTACCGTTTTGCAGCGAGTCAAGAATCACTGCAGGGGATGACGTGCGCATTCCAGCCAAGAAGACAGCACATGCAAAATCTCTGTGTTGTTCGGCAGTCCATGACCCCACCCCTACTGCCAATAATGATGATATTGTCGTTGCTGGCTGTGCCTTTGTTTCGGTTTCTGGTGTTACCGGATGACTTCTCTCATGATAATCTGGTACTCGTACTGATAGTGACGGTGATGATACTGCTGCAGCAGATGCGGATACAGCACATTGTTGCGTTTCCAGTACATGTACCGTGTCGAAGCAAGGGACAAGCGTCGATGAGCCATCATTATCGTCGTCATGAGAAAGAATGAGCTTCGGTCGTTTCACAACAGTTGTTATGGATTCCACTGGCAAAGAGGGTGGGATCGTTTCTCCCTTCGCCTCTCGCTTCAAGCCACGCGTACCGGTACTTGTTGTCGGAATTGTCGTACCACCATCGGTTGTACTGCTATTACTGGTGACACTACCAACAGCACTGTTCTGCGATGTCGATGGCATCACTTAACGAGTGCAAGGCTGTAGATGCGTACTTTGTACTCCAAGTCCGAACACGTACTACTGTAAGTCGTAAAGAGGTTGAAACACCAGCTATCGTACAATCTGTCGAGTACTGGTACCGTACTAAAGCCGCACGCAAGTCGAAATATGAAGATTGGTACAGAATGTACATGCACGTCGTCGTCAGTCGAATGCAGATTCTTGTTTTCACTCGAAGAGAACTCAAAACTTCAGTGTGTGCTACGAAGAAACCGGTACATATAGGTTACTTGATGTGGTTGTCGAATGGACATTGAGAATTTTATGAGTTGTTCGAATCTTATCATTTTTTGTTGGCTCTCATGGGCTGCCACCAAAGGGGTGCACGTTTCAAATGGGTGCACGCCTGAGTTGTCAACACATGGTGTCTCCTCTATATCCCACAAATGCACCTGTGTCGTCGCAGTACCTGGTAGACGTCCAAGTACAACACCATATAGTAAATAGTACTCCGAAGTAATCCATAATCCACTCGTATGACGTCTCTGTTGCAAGCAGAGTTCCCAAGAGATCCATAGCATATATATATAAATTACACTGCCCTCCAATGTATGAAAGTGCGCCGCCACGTTCTTGGGAAGGAAATTCCTTTTCAATTATTGGAGTATACTCTGCTCCGAGTACAGCCCCTCTTCCTTAACGGATGCTAGTCAGCAGCACCTGAGCAAGGAGAAGTCGTAGTACTTGGCGCCGTCAGCAAATCCGCGAGGGTTTACGAGCCTGAAGGAAGACCTTCAAGATGGCAAGCAGTTCCTAGCGTTGACATCGGCCTCCGAATCATCCATTCTAGTATCCACGAATCTCCGCTCATGATCAAAGTTCGGGATCACAACGGTATGGACATCAGCCGAATTATCCATCTCCAGGATATAAAATGCAGCCACAGCGGTAAGCACAAATTCTATTGGACCAATGTTGTGTGCCACTTGGATGGGAAGTCCAATCATAATGTAAAAGAGACCGGCCGTGTTCACCAGAGTGTCCAGTGCGTAGCGAAGCAGCAATGTGGCCATGGTGATTTCTCCCTCGGATGCCCAACGAAAATCATCCTCCAACAGGTCCACCCCCAAAAAGAAAAATGCCCAATACGTCGGTGAACTGAACAATCCCGAAGGCCGATTCGCGAGTTGTCGTTTGGCAGGAGCACCACCCAATTGAATGGATTGTCGCCACTGTGGGCGTATCGTTTCAAGTGAGATTCCTTGTCACCGCTCAATTTGCCCGCAATGTAGGTCACCAACAAGAACATGCCGGCATAGTAATAGGCATACAAACGAGGTTGTTCGTTGAAATCTGGTTTGCCTCGATCCCACAGACCCCACACGTACATGCCCAACAACATGATTTGACTTGTTCCGACAAGAACAACTCGAGCCAACGGTTCGTCGGGATCAGCAAACAGAGAGTGGACTTCAAAAGTGCGAAGACAGGCCTCAACGGACGCCAAGCCATGGACATTGCCCATCCTTTTTGTCCGCCAATATTGTTTCCGCAATGCTTTGAATCGAGACAAGGTCTGAATGGCACCGATAATGATGAGGCTAATTGGAAAGATTGTAATCACAAACATTGTGGTATTGAATTGATTTGGATCCCACCCAAGACCAAGAAGGATGGTATCATGCAAGTAAGGACGAGAATAGTTATGGAGAGATTCCTTGCGACGTCCAAACTTCAAAGTCATCTCCTTCAGTTGCAGCTTGAACAAAGCTACCATCATTATTACGATTGGTCGTTGTCATCCAACCCCATCCCAGCATGACCACGACGATGAGACTTAAAACAACAGCAATCATGAATGGAACGTAAGCTGGCGCAACATCAGGAGTGTCATGCTCCATCGCTGTCGCTGTCGTCGTCATGAGGATTCTTTCGACAAAATCAAGAGAACCGGTCCTCAACAGTGACGGCTCCTCTTGGAGTGCTTTGAATTGCTCCTCCATCGTAAGCACTGAGCGACTCTTATACGTTACTTGCACAGTATGCGTGAAGTTTCGCGACTCTACAGTCACTATATTTAGTTTATAGCAGTGGAGTATGGTCTCTACTACCAGTAGATGTAATGGAAAACGTATGATATACTAGTAGGAGTGATAATGGGAGAATTGTTTTTTGCTACGACCAGTTAATCTACGTGAGTGTACATATACGTCGTACAATGTGCCTTGAAAAGGGTGAAGACTCATTTTTTCAGAGTCTCCGTACTAACGATGCTACCCGTCAGTGTACTTCGTATTTGTCAAGAGGTTCCGGAATGTTTGCTCACCTCTGGTAATAAAATCATGTATCATGTGTATCATGTAGCATTTAAGCATGTCCTCCTAAGTTCAAAATTTGGAACCCCAGGAATTCAGAGCACACTTGTATGCCCTCTCTTAATGCATATTTTTAACATCTACAGTACAATTAGATCGTACTACGTAGTCCAGATATGTCATATACGAGCAACCCCAATATACTCACGCCTGACATGTACAAGCACAGTACGCTGTGCTAAAGTGCTAACCACTGCAAATTGCGACAGCTGGAATCCAAGGTCCTGGCGATGCAAATTCTTGTTCATCGTATCGCATACGATTGAACATTCATTTTTTCGAACGAGATTCAACGAATCTGAGTACTTATACACCCTGGACGTCTAAATGATTCACAAGAGTGACTGAATCTGTAGCAGGAGCATCAGTAGTACAGAGTACAAGTACTCCGAGCGCCGAGCACAATGTACTTGGATTCTAGTGACCTCAAACGGACCAGGAAAACGTACCATACTCCAAGCCCTTGACAAGTAAGCATGTAGCTGTGTTTCCCCAAACGTCAGGAGTGTTTCAAGTAAGCTATGACACACTCTACTAGACCTGCAGAGTCAATAAATTGATATCTATTCAATTGTTAACGTTATGCTAATTCTGTGTAAAGCCACCGTCCCAAACGTATTTCAACACGACATGCCACATGACAATATAATCCAACCTGGGGCGCGGGCTTCTTGCCGGGATGGGAGGGCAACCTTTCGGTTCATCACTATTCCACCACCCATGCTGACGCGGCCCTGGACAGATATTTGTTTGCCTTGAGAAGTAGTGCTCGCGCTTGATCAAGATCCAACTCCACCTTTCGTGCATGGCATCACGCTGTTCGTCAATATCATCAATATCATCGTCCGAACCCTCATCTTGCAATGATTCCTTGGTCACGGCCACAGTCGTTACAGGGACTGGTGCTGGTGCAGTTGGCTTGGCATCAAGGAGGACAAGCAGATGGGCCAATTTCAATTGCGCGTTTATCACGGAGTTGCGAATCATTTTCTTGTTGAGGAGTTTTGGAATGTCTCCATAGTCATCTTCTTGATCGTCAGTAACATCCGTGTCATCCTCGTCCGTAAGAACAATATCATCCTCAACATCCAGTTCCGCCTTGTCATTCTTAATATCAAGCGTTAGCTCATCTTTGACTTGAGCAATAATGTTTGCTACTTGATCATCTGTCGAGACTGGGAGTTCTATGGTTGACTTGGGTCGATCGGCATGAGAGTCAACATGGACACCAAGTCCCTTGAGGCCTCTAGTGATATCCTGCATGCGCTCTTCCTCTGACTTGAGACTTGGTATCAAGGAACTATTCAATGACTTTAGGCGAGCTTCGAGTGAGCACTGCTGTGCGGATAGTTGTGAAATGTCTGGCATTTCCTGGTCTTGTGGAGATTGTACATCCTCATCATTCTCCAATTCCTTTGAAAACAAAGTGGAAAAGAGTCGTACTCGCTTTTTCGCTTCGTCGTCTGCCAGTGTGATGAATTTTGGGTCTCCGTCCTTATCGGACACATCCTTGGAATCTTCATCCACAAGGGCACGAATCAGTGCCTGCCGTCCTCGATGAAGATATTCCCGACACTGTGCCTGATACAATTCTAAAATTCGTTCTTCTTCGTCGTTCTGCGGTATCATGTCAATGGCAAGTTGAAAGAGAAGTCCCATGGCATCTCCAAAGCAGAAAGCGGCTTGCCAAAAGTCATTTGCAGTTTCGTAGTCATTTCCTTCTTTAATGCGATCAAGGACCGTGTCGATTCGAATGATATTATCACCCATTGATCGTCGTTCGTCGTTGATGATGGTGATGGATGTTGAACGCTGATGGGCGAATGTTGTTCTCAAACATGTCGCAAGTGTCACAATTACTAGGATGCTGCACCCGTTGCGCATGTTGTGCTTTGTCTGCCACATTGGAATCGTACTGTACTGGTACGCTTGTACTGAATAACGCTTTTCGTCCGCTCCGTAGAATGTGTCTTCCAAGTTCCACCTGTCGTCTTATGAGAAAACAGGACTCGACGGTAGCCTACCGGTTTCAATGAGCTGACATGCAGCACACAGGACCAGTGATGGCTGTGTAAAAATGCCCTACTTGTACGGTACTGTGGACTTGTAGAACTTGCTACTGTCCTAGTCCCTGGGAGATGCGGGAAACGCAATGGTGAGAAGTGTGAAGTGTGACGACCCGAATGAAACTTTCTACAGGTCTACTATGGAGTATTCTAACTCAAACCCTGCCACCAGCTTTGGTCCAGTCAACCAGCATCACAATATGTAAACTTTACATCATACTTATTTCGCCCACAAACCACATCCATGATAGCGTGCCTTTCCTATTTACTGCGATCGTTTCATCGATCGCATTCGTGGCACCATAATCCAGCAAAACATCACTCCAGCCAGAAACCCACCCAGGAGACACAAGATAGAGTTGTGGTTCGTTGACCGAGACGTAAACAACTTTGGCAATAATACTTGGAGAAGTAGTTGTGTCTGTGCAAAACTTTGCATCCTTCAGTTCCTTGGGCAGGCGGTCGGAGCTGGGACGGATGTAGAGAGCGTCGTACTGTCCCGCACCTGCAGTTTTGAAAGCACCCAAGCTATAATGCATTTCCGCAAGGTCATAGAGAAAGAATCTTTCTCGCGAAGAAAGGCTTCCACTTGAAAATGACAAGGAGCACCATCGTTATAAACAATAGTGGATGCTTCAACCTGCACGAAGGTAGCCTCCGACAGCACTTTGGTTGCTCCTTGTAGGGCGAGTAGTTCAGCCCCTGAATGTCGAGTTTAAGGATATCGACGGGCTTGCCAACGCCAGACCTATGGACTACACCGTCAATAGTCAGCGTTGTCTTTCGGACTGGTACGTCGTTAGTGAAATGCTCTGAATTTTCCTTGAACATTGAATTTCCAGTGTCGCCCCCGGCATAAAAGTCGACTGTGTCGCCCTCCTTGGAACTGAAAACACCAATTGTGACACTGCCATGTATCTTTTCGGCACCCTCACGCAAGGATTTCTCATGTTGACTATCGGCCTCCAGCATGAGAAGCGTAGCTCCCGGCCATAGGCTGTGAGCATGCTGGGACCATTCGCCCTCGTTGGCACCTACATCCACAATCACGCCCGGTTGAAATGAGGTGCATGCGCTTGCCAATGCAGTCATGAGAGGCGAACAATTCGCTTTATCAATGACCGCGCAAAGGTTCCCAAAAGGTCACTATAGCTACCAGCGCATTGACCGGACGACTCGTAGGGCGCATGATTGCAACGGTGACAGTAAAGAGCAAACAGTGTTGATCCTCAAGAGAATGAATTGTGCACGACGCCAAAGCTACGCCCGAAAGGGAATGCCTAATGCACTAAAACTTAAGGAGCAAACTAAAGCCCTAAACCAATCAGAATCCGCGGAGACGTCATAGGAGAGGGGTAAAAATAGTCATCTGAGGTGATCGTTATCTTATACATGCATATAAATGTATATTCAAATTGCACGCCGGCATCGCAACGCTACGTTTTCAACGTCCAGTTTTGAAATTAGATAAGGAAAATAGTACTGCACTATTAAACTTACGTAGTCCACAGTAGGTAGAATCACGTAGAAACGGTCTTGAAAAGACTGGTACGCATCCGGATGAGCACAAAACAATTAAATTGTATTTTGCGACAATGGACCCTCAACTGTTGACAGTTGAGGGTCCATTCTCTTGTAGTTGACCCTTTTTTAACTTTCCAATCTGTATCCTCTATTCATGTAGCAATTGTAGTCTGTCAGTTGTAGTGACCATGGAGTGAAGCTGTTTTGATTGATTTTCATCGCATTTTTTCCAAGGGTCTCACCTGACAACAACACCGGCGTACGGAAACATGTTGTATGGCGTACTGTCGTAGTAGCATTACTCGTACTGAAGTAGTTGCATTCGTATCGATTTACTGTTTTTCATATCAATACATGTCACGTGCTACGTAGTACACACGACGACAAACTCCCGTAGACATCCAGTATCAGACGATCGTTGATTTGTCTTCGTAGTATTTCAGGAGCCGATTTGTACGAAGACACGCCAACCTGGTACAATGTATGCATACAAGTCCTTGGTGCATACAGATTACGTATATCGTATATATCGTATGCCCATGCATTTGCATAAATGAATGTGAGTTCAAACTCGAATGCACATGAAGATCCTCTCTTACATGTGTCTAAGATTATGTATGTATACGAATATGCATGATCGAATTTTTCAAAGCCTCGATCGAAGTGCTTTATTTAGAGAGGGGGTGCAAATAGTCATTGAGGACGAAACTCGAAATGATGACGTCTCCGCGTGATTCTGATTGGTTTAGTGTTTAGTTTGCTCCTTAAGTTTTAGTGCATTAGGCATT